>DWEI01003249.1:0-13076 GCA_018245875.1 Mysoria ambigua | reverse complement strand
AGATTGGTATATTTATGATATATTGTGATATCACATATGTGATATCACAATATACTATGTGGTGATATCGGACATTCTCTGCGAGTCACAATCCGTTTTCAACGGGAGGTTTATGGGTGAAACCCTTTTGATAAGGCCTATGTCCAGTAGTATTATAGCTCTTCAGGGAATGCAGGTATGAAGAATAAAGAAGAAAATCAGTTAGGGGAGGGCTATATATAACAGCTGAAACAGACTGATGATGTAATATATGTTTTTGAAAAGATATTATTTTAAATTCTTATACGTATTAATACAAACAACAACCTATTGTATGATACCAGTATGTCTATGGTCCACATGTAAATTACCATCGACAATGTTTAACGATTGTTGTTAAACGACAACTAGTTACGACTTAACAACATCCGGTGACCGGCCGTAACATGGAAACGCCCGTGAAAAATTACAACTAGCGATCTCGCCGCGACCAGTAATCTATAATTATCCTGTCTTGGACCAATCCGTGCACAGACTGTAATGCAATAGGGCGGGATAAAATTACTCAGGCATAATACAAAAATACTCCAACTACTTGGAGCATGTTTTTTTCCGTAGGCAAAAATGCAATTCTTTCACCAGTGCACTTGAATTGGCGGAGCTAAAATAATAGTAATAGTGGAACACAAATAATATTGTATTTTCATAAATATAAAAGTTTATGTAGATATAACCGGTTAGACAAACCTGAATTACACATTAGTCCAAAGCATCCGAATTATTGTTTCCTTAATAATATTGTACTGTAATATGTCAGTAGGGTAAAGTCAACTGCAACATGAATTCAAAAAATTTATACTCTCTCTGATTATGTTCACCATTATTATTACACACGCAAAGAAATACTAATATAAAACATCCTTTTACTTTTCAGTATTTAGTAATAGCTCTCGTTTACGTTCAGGTTATATTGCCATTCATAAAAGAATCAATATTTGACAGTGCCACCGATGATCATAGACAACATGACTTCCACGGATATGGTCGTTCGGGAGGGCACCAATGTGACGATGGTGTGCCGCGCCACCGGCTACCCCGAGCCGTACGTGATGTGGCGGCGCGAGGACGGCCGGGAGTTCAACTGCAACGGTGAATCTGGTACGGTGACTTTCAATGTGGCGATACACCCACGTATGCTGCTAGCTCACACGTGACCTTAACCCCTCTCGTTGTGAGTGGAGTCCAGTGGAATAACAAACGAATTAATGACTACAATATGACTGGCTGCCATTCGTTAAAATATCTACACCGATTATAAAAGACACGTTGATATTACGAAAATATTTATTTTTGTACTTGTTCTTTTGTTTTACAAATAAAAGAAATGTACTTAGCCGTTCCAACAATTCTCTGTAGCACGAAATCGTTGCAATCAAATCCGGTCAAAACATTTACCTTCGGGCCGAACGAAATAGACAAAAAGAAAGGAATTGGGAACGCAAAGGCACAACCTCGAGAATTACGTGAAAGGAACGACGAGGCACTTGAGTACGTCGAGTTCAAACCATGGATTATTGACGAATAAGTCGAAGTAAAACCAATATTTTTACATGTTCCCTCTATCGACGTGATTCGGTCTCCTTTCAGTCGTTGAGCAAATTTTATATTTCCTTTCGAGTTTAAGCAAATGCTAGCGTAGGTACAATGGCGCAAGCGTCGACCGCCCGGTGAAATGACAACTTGAACCAATTGTTTCGTACAATACAACCAAATTGTACAATCCTCGCATAGCAGAAATATTTATAAGATTGAAACGTAAATTGAATAACTTGGGCACTGTTCGACATTTTCTTATTTTATTCCGCATTGAACTACAAATACTTCGAGCGCAATAACTTTTTAAGTCAATAACAAATTTCTGCTTGATTCAGTTGCAATGATTACTGTACATCTAAAGTTCTTTCGATATTACTTTGTATGTTTTCTATTGATTTTCCATAATTCCAAACCAACAATTTCAATACATTTTGTTAATAATTACTTTCTCTTCTCATAAGTACTTTTATCGTCATCTTTATTTACCCTGGTAAGTTTAGAAATGTACTATCTGCAAATGAATCGCCTAACCTAATATATTATATTCTGTTACAGTCAATGTTGTAGACGGCGAAAACTTGACAATATCCAAAGTATCTAGACTTCACATGGGCGCGTATTTGTGCATTGCATCCAACGGCGTACCGCCTTCTATAAGCAAACGAGTCCACCTCATGGTGCAATGTAAGTTGAAAGTATATGTAGAAGAGAGTGTTTCAATAAAGCCCACATTTAACATTTGGAGGGTACTCTAGGAGTCAGGAGTTTCCAAAACCGGCGTCCTTATGTGAAGAGAGTGATAAGTGTGCAAAAATCACAACGGATTTATAATAATAGCAATATTCAACACCCGGTACTCCCTGCCTCTCCCATAAGGGACATTCCGTAAGCATATGCCATACCTAAAGAAACACGAATAATTTATATTTTTAGAAGTGTGTTATTCCCTCTTTTTTTAAGAAAAACACAAATTGTAAGTTAAGTATTTCCCAAAGTGTGTATGATAGAAATAAGGTAAAGTTCCCAAATTTGTCCTCGTATCACTTACCCATCTAGCATGAAGTAAACGCCGGCACATTTCTCTCGCCCCGTTAACTTGGCCTCAAATTCTTCTGTTCATAAGTACGTGAGCATTTTTACGTCGTCTCCTTTCGGCGGGAGTCAGCGTTCAGAAATATTATTTTTCTCAAGGCGGGAGTCGTTAACGAGTATTTACGAGGACACGGCGTCTCTACCTGACGGCGCCTTCCGCCGGATCGGTCGTAATTGTGCCCAATTAGAGCATTATGCTGACGTGAATACGGCACCGGCGCGATAATGGCGATACTATCTGTTCTCCGTCGCGCCGCGCCGCACTCCGTCCCTCCTCCGCCTTCGCCCGCAAAGCCAATGAGACGATTTTCTTGCCCCTAATTCACATTCCGTATCTGAGCGCCTTCGTAGCTCTCTCCATTTCTTATAAGATACGTAAAATGCTCACGTAACTTTCACTCGATTAACCAACAACACTTCCTTATGAATTCACTGTCACTCTCTGTTATGGGCTCTAAAGGCTAAATCGTTCCACGTTGTTATGACAACTTGTAAAATAGCCGATGTTCACATGCTTGCTCCAATCCGTTCAATACCGCTGTTATTAAAATAAATGTTACAAATATTTGTCACGGATGGCAATTGAAATGATATTATCAAAGCCGCAAAGCTCGAAAATTTAAAATGATTTGTTTTGCGACGGTCGTATATTTGAATAATTATTTCATTACTAATATTGTTTCCGATAATAGTTCCACCAATGCTATCGATCCCGAATCAATTGGAAGCGGCCTATGTGGGGCAAGACGTAACGTTGGAGTGCCACACCGAGGCATACCCCTCGTCAATTAACTATTGGACAACTGATAGGGGAGATATGATTATATCAGGTTAGTAATTCATTAAAATCTGTAAATTCTACATAAAACATAAATGTTTGACATTTTTGTTTTAATATGTAAAATTCTTCTTCTACTTTTTCCCTTTTTCTGTTTTTTTCTCTGTTTTTCTCCTAAAATATAGAGCCTATTCAATTCTATTTTTATTCAATTCATAAATAACCAGATTATGGTTTGTCAGCAAACTTTACATTCTGCAGTTATCTCCAAAAAGGACCCTATGTTTAGTTTGCGTTATTTTGTAGGAAAAAAGTACGTAACCGATTTGATCGATGACGGGTACAGCCGGAAGATGAAACTGACGATAAAGAAAGTGTCCGCAAATGATTTTTCGTCGTATCGTTGTGTAGCGAAGAATTCCCTCGGCGAGACGGACGGAGTTATCCGACTTGATGGTAGGTAAGAAGGCGTAAGTAGGGAATGTGAAGAAACTTAACAGACAGAACGAAACATTTCAACGGAAAATATATTTTTGTCCTTTACATTTGTAATAGACATATTTACACGTGTAATAAATGTTTTACACGTGTAATAAATGTTTATTACACGTGTAAATATGTACTCGTATTTGCACGTACATATGTACAAAAAAATAAAAATGAATTTGTCTAACATAGACATTTTGGAAATTGACATATTATTTGGTAAATAAGAAAATAGAAAATAGTTAATAGAAAATTTAAAACGCTTTACGGTTAAAACAAAACATTTTTATAACATTGTCTTGTTATAATATGTTAGAAGTATATTTGTGTACACATACATATACAATAAAGAATCCAATTTAATAAAATAAGAACATAATATTTGTAAATCATAAGCGTTGCTTACTTTGTTCAGTTTTTTGTTTCCGTTGTCTATCCGTCTATATTTTATTTCAGAAATACCCGCGCCTTCTACAATCAGCACTACAGTCAATTACATACCAACATTTCCACAGAGAAAAAAAGGTAATATAAACATATATAAAAGTTACCCTTGAATATCTATTTTTTAAGACGCGCATATATATACCAAAAACATTAGTAGAGAATAAAGAAATTAAATACAAATTTGACGAATTTTAAGAAAACAATTTATCGGGTTTGAGTATTTTTTGGTTAATTCTTCAGTATCATCTTGTTTCACTTGTGCGTGAGCGTTTGTTGCAAAATGTTCAAATTCAATTTAGCCACCTTAACCGCTATTAGAGTGGCAACAACAGCCAAAAGTTTTGTTACCCCACGTGCCTTTTATATACATTCATCGTCCTCCTGTAGGCTTCGCTGGAGAAAGGTCGATAGCGGATTTTGTATTTATTGGTTTCACCACCGTCGCCCAATGCTTCCGTACAATTGGGTCGTTAGTAATATTATTGTGGGAAAAGCGATTTTGTTTGCTCTTTGACTTCCAATGTACACTCTTATTGTTACAGATTTTGGCTTTCCTTTACGCTCCTTTCAACGGTTATATTGTGTTGACATGCCGCCTTACGTTCTACAAATTTTTCCAATGCAATCATTCACTTATTTTTATTCTGTCGTGGTAAAACTTTTCATTTATATATTTCACAAAATTCATTGATTAATGATTTTGTAGGTAAATATAAAAACCGTTGGAGGGATAGCTCTGCAGAGAACAGAGTTATTGGTGACTATGAGCTTGAAGAGTGGAAAGATGTAGGTAAGTAGTCAATATCAATTCGTTTCCCATACAAATTGTTCAAATTACTCATTAGTACATTTCAAACAAACAACTTAAATATACTAGATAACACTGGATTAAGATTATAAATACATTATCTACTTATATTAACTATAATAAAAACTATAATAAAAAAGTTAATTTATCATTTGAAAATAATAAATCCTCACCTAACATGCTTAACCACATAATGCATTTGTCGTCGCACACATACATACACATAATATAGTGTTCACGAAAGATCACTCACAAGAAAACAAATAACCAAATTCGATATTGAAATATGTCCTCGACCGGATATCGAATCAAAAGCGCTTTGGTAGTGTAGCCATTTTGTGGTCTCCATTTTATTTAAGTTACGTGTTTACATTTTCCAAGACAATTGTGTTACATGTTCTTCAAGAAACACCCTTAATTACCTAACATCCCCATAACCAGAGATAAAATAATAGAATAAAGAATCAGCGATAGTATAGAATATGATCACGTTATATTAAAAGTGAAACTAAATAATTTATAGTATTTTCAACAATTTAATACTAACGAAATCATAAAAATCCTTATTATTTTCAAATACACATGAAGGAATTATGGACAATATTTGCAAACAAAAATTCATATATTGTATTAGTACAGATGGAATGAAAGGAAAATAGGTTTTATTC
The DNA here is from genome assembly GCA_018245875.1 of Mysoria ambigua. Taxonomy (NCBI): domain Eukaryota; kingdom Metazoa; phylum Arthropoda; class Insecta; order Lepidoptera; family Hesperiidae; genus Mysoria; species Mysoria ambigua. The sequence continues at coordinate 7,222 of DWEI01003249.1, read as the reverse complement.
GGATGAAATTTAAAAGTTTCTACGAGAGCTGTATAACAGGCGCTAGATGGTCGAACGAAAAAGAATCGCTCTCACATAGGTAATTTCACGACACTGGATTATGTAGGGTCCTGAAAACCAAAAAGGTCTCTTAGCGAGCCTACAAAAAGGAATTGAATCCCAGTTAAGATACTCAGCTTTATGAATTCCGAAAATGAAACGTCCCAAGAAGCAAGCGGTTGCTAAGTGTATGAAAACTTAGAGGACAGTCTTATCTATAATCCTAGTAATTCTTGTGTTTAGCTCACGAAATAACAATGCTTGTGAGTTGTTTTATTTAAATATACCTTATTGGACTGTCTAAGTGTTCTGAGTTTAAATACCGGGTACTATTGGTATAATCTAAGTAATACTTCAAGTTACAATTTCTAGTGACTCGCAGTCTGTTACTGTGCTCCATATATGGCAATAGGTTCACCGCCTTTGTTCAGTTGTGAGACGTAAAAGTAAGTGGTGAAACGTGGAAATGAACTACACTACTCTGCTTACCTCTTCTAGAATGCAGGCATGATGTTACTTTCCTTTAATAAACAAAATCCATCAACGGTCTGGAGCTGGCGATGATCTGTTTATTTTAAATTTATCGTCGGTATAATTTTTTGATTATGTAAAAGTTTCGTTTGAAAAAACCAAATAGAACATGGGGCTTAATATCTAGTATATCTAGTGATGTAGTATGTTAGATATATTTAGCGACATTACCACGAATTCGGAAAACAATACGAATATTAAAATGACTCGCCATAGTATTGTACATATTCGAAACATGCGTGTTGTGGCATCGCCTAGGGATTTAATGTGATTAGTAATTTGTGTGTCATAGTCATTATGATAGCTTTTGGACTGCATGACTACATTGCAAATATTGTGAATACATTTGATCCTCACACTTTATAATTATTACTTAAAATTTCTAAGTCATTATTGTAACAAAATTTGCGTTAACTACAAACTGTTCCATCAGCAACAAATTCTTTTCAAAGCTTCTCTTGTTGAGTAAAATTACTAAGAAAAATGTTGTTTCATAGACAAAAAAGTCTTTACGGAGCGAACAGCAAAAATTTAACGTTAAAGCGTTCACAAATCATTACACTTTGAAATATGCACCTTCATTACTTCTAGAGAAAAGCAATTCCGTGCTGAAATTATTATTCGAACAGTTTCAGTATGGCCAAGTTTCCATAGTTGTCCTTTTGGGTGCCGACCAGAATAATACTCGTGGTTCGTTATAATTAAGGCTTCCTACATTCACCTAACATCTGGATATACTTTTCATTTAAAGAGAACAATGCATCACCTAACGTTGTAATAATCAAGCTATAGAGAACTTCGTTTTAAAATTTCACCGGGAATTTTCCAAACAAGAAATTGTAGCGGTGTATGTTCAAGCTTACATTTTTATTATAATAAATATAAACCGGTTTTATACCATTAGGTAACTTTTCCAAGCTATTTACCTGAATGGTGTTGTTTATTAAATGTCCATATTCTAAAATAAATTAAATAATGTAGACAAGTTACAGCCAGCATTAAATTGAACATCAACTAACAATACAATTGGTATTGTCGTTTCAAATTACTGTCGCCATTAGTAATTATTATAAGTGGAGCAATTTCTAGCCGACGGAATAGGACGTCAAAATATTCTTCGTAAAGAGTAAACTAAAAGTGTTTATTATGGTTTATCAGTATCCGGGTATTGTAGAAGTCATCTAGTTCATACATATGCAATAGAACAAGTAATTTGTAATTCCACTGTGGTACTTTTTTTTAAAACCAAACCGTGTATCATACATATACCTCTATAATATTTCACTGCAATTATTTCTTGAGACAAGAGGAAATAAAATGTATGCCAACACATTTATTTCTCCCAGCTATCCGTCACTCCTATGCGGGCAGAATAGTTCTCGTCGCTCGTTATAATTAAGACTCGGCTGTCTAGCGAGACCTGTCACCAGCGAGGAACAATGGTTGACGCTGCGAAAGATTATTTTAATCAACCAATACGATTTGATTTAAAACATGGAACGAAGAAAACGATGTATCTTTTCGTTCTCTTAGTTGGTTGCGTAAACATAAATATTTCAAATCACACGAAACATTATACCTTCAGTGGAGCAGTGGAAAGTATAGACGTGAATAATTCATAGCAACAAAAAATATTTATCTCACCGCGTATGGCTGGTGAAACACAAGGGACATTTCGCAGGTTTATTGTTAGCGCGTAATGGATTAAACAATCACGTAAAAACTCATATTTCAGCCTCTTAAAGTAACTTAAGACAGTTACATACATAGCTACGAGTATATATCTTTTAGAATCTGTAAAAATTTAAACGAATTACATTATTTCTGGGATGTACGGAGTTTAACAGGATAGCATTTTCATATTACAAAGTTATTGAACAGTGTTACATCAATAGAGGTGTTTGTACTTAATAAAAAATGTAATAATTAGTTACATATCCCGAATATGTATCAAAGTTAATGACGAATTCTTGCCGAACAATGAAGTAATTTACAACACATATACATGTATAATTACATTGCTTTTGAACGTGCATATTCATCCTACAAATTTTATTAAACTGTCCCGCCAAGTCTCTTATAGGATGAGCAGAAAGCACCCAGTGCCCAACACCTATACTCATACAGATCTGCCACACTTCTTTCAGTCTCTTGACACCTGTAATACATGTATCTGTACTTCTTACACGTAGACTACGAGTCGACGCAGTCATCGAGCGCTGACGTCATCAAGGGCGTGTCGCTCATCGTGCTCGCGGCGTTGCTCTTCAGCAGTTGACAAGCAGCCATCGGGTCCTGTCCGGGAACACTACCGTAGTGACAAGGTGCCAAGATAAGACAGTAGGGAAGTTTGTGCTAAAAGTTGTAAGTAGAGAAGCTTCGTAATTCTAAGACAGTGTTAAGAATTGACATGTACCATGTAATATCGGATACGATATCTGAAATCGAATAAAATATTCCGTGTACCTTTATCAAAATTCGATTCGTTGTGCCTCAGAAAAAAAAATCTAATAATTAATATTTTCGTAACAAAATGAAATTAACTTTTACGATTACATATCTCTTAATTATTAACAAGAATATTGTCTTAAAGAAAATGTTGATGCTATAAAGACACTCGTACTATCACTTTAAATTATATTTATAGACGGAATAAACGGTAAAAAATTGTTTTGTACAAAGGTGTTTAAAATCTTACTCAACGTAACTACTGAGCTATTTTATTCTCCTCAAACACTGTTACGTCTTAAATTATATTATTAACATTATCGAGATATGGAATTAATATTAAAGGATAATTCGTGTATATGTAATGTGTATTTCGTGTGTATGACAGATCAAAATAAATAGTCTAATAGCAAATATAAAAAAAATTTTTCAAGAAGCATTAATAAAAATGATGTTGGTATTTTGCTTTATCATAGATCTTGGTATCTGAAAGAAGCGTTTGTATGCTTTTAACTTTATGGAAATGAAAATAGATCACGAAAACATTAATTGCGATGAGTATGCGATATTCCGGTTCGATAAAATATAACACTCAATATCGCGGTTGTATGAAATGTTAGCAAAAAATAGTTTCGTAGCGCTCTGTGACCTTGACTGACCTGAAATTTTACTAACATTTACGAAACTCCACATATATAATTTCATTACTTTTATCAGAGTACTCTTGAGGTTTTTTATTTTAGTTTCCTTGTGTGACACATAAAATGAACGTAAGTTCTACAACAAAAAGTTACCATTAAAAAAATCTTAATGACATATTTTTCACTTCGCCTGATAGAATTGCCTGAACGTTGTAATTTCGTATACAGTATAAAGGAAAGCTAACAAGGTAGCATTCTTAACGTTTAGTTATTAGTTAGTTAATTATGTATGTTTTATTATTAAAACTAATTGCAATACATCGTAATACATAAACGCTCAATAGCCGTTCAGCCGATAAGTGTTTTGTCCTTCTCCACCATAATTTGAAAGTTTTACGGGTATACAAGACAACAGTGTATAATACAAATATCTGAATCGTTCCTGAAATATAACTGAGACCACGGAAGATAATTGCTCCAATTCTCTCGATTCAGCTGCCCTAAATAGTATAACATTTTAATTACATTTTTAATTTTATATTCTTTTTAATGTTCCTCTAAAAAGATTAATTGAAATAAGTATAACATAGAACTGTTCACTTGAATATAATTCATAATATAACTTTACTCAAGAAGATTCCATTAGATTAAACCTAATGTATAATTGACATTGATTGTAAATATCTCCTGTTAACTAAACATTAGAAGTAATGTTTATAAATGAAAGACTGATAGATTTTACGGTAAATGTGCCATATCTAATCGTGTAGTGTGTGCGCGCGATAGTTATGTAAATAGAATTATTTTTATTAGTGCACGATACGACCACGTGACGACAGCGTCGCGTGACGGCATTAAGATCGTATCGCTATGCCCTAAACACTCGTTAAACAATTACTCACTACTTAGACGTCCATTTCAATCTCATAGATCAAATTCTTCATTTATGTTTCAATTAAACACACCATTATTTATTTTGAACTGGGATAATCGTTTTATCTATTTAATGTATAACTACTGAAATATTAGACAAAGAAGTATTTTACATAGACGTCTTCGAATATTTTTATTAAATACTTAATAATGGTGCACCGCAAGAACAATTATGAAATTTTGATGTATGAGACACTTATATTAAATAGTCTAGCTCTTTTAGAATATCAATACATAACATGTATTATGTAAATGACAAGAAAATAAGTAGTGTTTAAGCATCTTTATTGTAATTACACATTATCTGATTGTGTATCAATTATATTGGATGGTGAATTTTACATATATAATGTATGTATCTGTTATAAAATGTATACGAATTTCAAGCGATATCGAAACGCTTAGTGATTGGTATATAAAAGTATTAACAGAAAGTAAACGTGTTGAAAACATTGGCGTCCGCTCAAGCAACAAAGGTATTGATCAGCTAATGCGAAAACAAAGTGAAATGTTACAGTAAGAAGTGGTAAGTTTCCGAACAAACGTATTGTTCATACTCATTGTTAAGATAGAAAAAGTTTCCCGCGACTCAATAGAATGTGTCTTCTTTTACTTTCGATTATAGTAATAGCCACATCGAATTGTTAGTGAAGTATGTAGCGTTAATGTCGCATTGTAACATACCATATCGAGTACTTTGATAAGAAACAAACGATTTAAATGTTAAATGTACACTATGTAAATATTTCATGACGTTCTGCAATAAAGACAATACTGCGTGCTTTGTTTTGTAACGGCCTAGTTAGTGTAGACGTTAACTGTAAACCTGAAGTAATATTACAACAGTATTTTGCAAACTTAAATTACAGTATTGTGACTGTGTAAACTTTGAGATACCGAAATGTCCTTAATGTTTAATGTTGCAACATCGAATGCACGCTTAGAGTATATTATTAATTTTGGCTACAACCACATAGCCCAATTAAGTCGCGTAAAAATTGAAACTATACGAAATCATTTCAAAACATACTTTTACACACATGTTAAATTATTTCTATGGTATTACTATATGAAAAAACAAATTCATTTAATGAAATCATCGATAAAAGTTGTCACAATTACATATTATCTATTCTAAAAATTTTTTTTCATCATTAAAATATTAGAGTCAACGAACATATTCTAAATACAATTGCATAAAAAGAATATTTAATATTGATTTAAGCGTCAATTAATTTTAATTTTTAGATTAATAATATAATAAGAACTAAAATAAAATTTATGTAAAGTGGATAATTTTATTAGCGGTATTTATTTATAGAAATATTTTAGCTATAACAGCAACAATAAAAATATGAACACTCTACTTTAACATGTATACATCGTTCGCCGGCCATTGTACAGGACGCCGTGTTCTCGGCGTAAGACGCCGGACACGCGACACGCGTCGCGCGGAGTGCGCGCCCGGCCGGACTATCGAGCACGCAATACTGACGTAACATATTGTAGCTCGCGTCGAGTCGTGAGCGGCCGGCCGCCGCGCCCGCCGTCGACACCGGCAACGGCCAACGCTGATTGTACGTGTATCGTGTTGTAGGGACTGTTGTTAGTCCTAGCTGTTACTGTAAAGTTATGAATAAAAGAAGATTTCATAGATGTGTCCGTTTTATTTTGAACTCCCTCTGCTGACCTGGTATACGCGTGCACGTACGCATCGAACAACTTGATAATGATTATTGTATAATCATGACAAGTCCCTCACGGGATAAGCAGATGGCACAGTGCTAAATAGCTCAATCCTAACATAACCAACGTGTCCCGTCTACATTCACTATTATAACTCGATATTTCAGATATTTACATACTACTTTGATCAAATCTGAGAAGTTCTATAATGTTAAATCAAAATAGTGTTTATAAATTAATATTTATCATGTCTTTTGTACGCAAATGAGAAAGAAGTTTGGCTAGATTGTTACTGATGAAAGTTTATCCTATCCTCGAATCCCTATAGAAATAGGTGCAACAATATTGGGTAATGTAACTTCACGCCTGTCATCCCCGTAGAGGTAAGCAAAAGAATGCAGAACAGTCCCACGTTTCGCCGGTTACGTTTACGTCCCACTATGAAATAGATGGTGAGCCTATTGTCATGTACCGGGCACATATCCAGACTCCGAACCACTACTAGAAAAACTAAATTAGAATATTTTGTAGTGTTCGATCAGGGAATCGGACCCGAAAACTCCCGATCGACATTCGCACTGGCAAACAACACGACGAACCAGGCAACAATATAGGGTATGTTTATATTAATATTTATAATTTTATGGCAACATTATACAGTATAATTTTATAGTATCATTACAAAAAGGCATGAATTTTGCATAGACCCTCACATGATATTTCAACAAATTAGCATGCCTATGACGCAGTTATGTCATCCATATTATCCCGCAATTTAATAATTTAGATATATGTAATAGTTAACTGCCTCTTTGGTCGTGTTGTTTGCAGGTGCGACTGCCGATCGGGAGGTCCCGGGTTCGATTTCCGGGTCGAACACTACAAAATTTTCTTATTTAGATTTTCTAGTAGTGGTTCGGAGTCTGGATATGTGCCCGATGCAT
>DWEI01003248.1:0-13077 GCA_018245875.1 Mysoria ambigua | reverse complement strand
CATAGTTCAGACACAAAAAACAAATAAAATACAGGTACAGATCTTAGTGTAGAGGTATATATTTTACAAATAATGTCTGCGCTGCAGCAAACCTCAGAATTGGCCGAGACTCGGCTTATGCTGTGTTGTACGACACCGATTCTCGGTGTGGCCGATTATTTAAATAAAAGTACAACTAAAAGAAATAAAAATGAAAATAGAAATAGAAAATGATGATATAGTACCACGGGATTTCTACTGCGACAATGTAAATGAATTTTAACGTCTCGAAAAAATTTACGCAACGAAATGTATAGGTATCTCTTGTTCTATTATTAAACCTTTTTATTCCCTTACCAAACATGAATTAGTCTAAGTTAAATAAATATATTAGAATTACAAAGTACAATATACATATCTGGAGATACATGATTACATGCTTGTGTGTCGGTTTATCTCATGTCTGCTTTTTCAAGACTGCTCAATGTTTCGTAATGAATTATTGTTTATTTCTGAAACAATGCTTGAACTATTCACAATGCCCTCCAAACATTCCAGTTTTTTTTCTGTTGCATTTTCTTACCGGCAACGTTGACACAGCTTATAAAGATTTTGCGACCAGTGGTACTTTTAACAGTGATAGTAACTTTTTAGTACTAATTCTAATATTATTCGGTCTCAGTACTTCTTAATACTATACGCTCTTGGACGAGTAATGATCAGTAACCAATTTGCAGAGAAGTTCCGTGTTTCCAATGCCACATTAAGCTGTTGTCTTGTTAAATGTAGACGATTGTTACAAGACTTGAAGTCCGTTAGGCAATTACGGAAACTTATAGTATATTAATACATCGTATGTGAACCGCTAGACCCCCTAAATGCGGGTACAGAGCCGTGCCAGCAGTAGACTTATTCACGGAACAGTTCATGCGAAAAGGACGTAAGTGCGTTCCCGCTTTTTTCGCCGTCGAGAATGGAACAAGCCCACGGCGACCCGCGGATACCTACATGTGTCCAGACCTGTAATCAAGGCGGATTTCTTCAACCATTACCGCTAATAATTGCCTGCTGGACACTGTGCATTTTCAAAATCATTAGCCGTGTGGAAGCGGACGACAAAATCATCCCAGGATTTATCTCACATTTATACTTATGTTGTCGTACATGTATGAATTTATATAGAAATCATTAAAGTAACATGGTACACACACGGCAGAAGTAATGGGAGTTTGTCATTGCTGTTACTAACCGCGAACCGATGTATAGACAAATCGTCATTACTAGTATTTTTTACATAAAGCGATAACACATTTTTTGTCTGTAGCGTCTAATAAGCGCCCTTGAAAAGACTTCAACGCTTAACTAACGTTAAGTTCATTGATCCATGATTTAAACTGTTGTCTAATGAAGTCAATTTAAGTATATTGTTACTTTATTAATTTAGCATAATCGTGTACTGAAATTCATTTACAATTTATTAGTATTATTATTTTCAAAAATTAGAAATCGTTCAAATGTATTGCGCATATTAGTAGGGTGAAAATCCTAGTGTTTAATACACATAATGTATAAGGATAGGCAGAAGCAGCGTGACGTGCCGATGCGTCGACCGCGACTGCTAGGAGAAGGTGGTGTAGACGCGGCTGCAGCGTCTGCAGCGCATTCCGCGGAGACGGAAGGCCGCGGTCGACGACACGCGGCGCCACGCCGCTGCACTTGCACGCGCTCGCGTACCTCTCAGTCCGCGCCGACTCCCCGATAGGGCAGCACCGATGGTAAGACGCGCGTCGGATGCGTCGCGCGGCGTCACAGGCGGGCGCAGCGAGTCGCGCGCGTGGCGCGCGGGTGTGCGCGCACGTGCCGCGCCGGCACACGCGGTGGCGGCGCTCGGGGCGCGCTCGCACCGCTCGCGGCGCTCGCAGTGTCGCGGCGGCGAGCGACCAACGCAGAGCGCCGCACGCGCCGGCATGCGACGCTAGCGGGAGCATGCGGCTGCCGCTGCTGCCGCTGCTCGTACTGCCGCTCGTGCTTGCACGCCCGGCAGCAGGTAAGAAACTATTGTCATTTGTCCTCTTTTTGTATTTTTTATTTTACCCGTTTAGATTTTTTCAAGTTTTAAAAAGTTTCGAAGTGACAGTGTTACTTTATCCAGTGTTTCGTTTTAATAATTTTTTTCGTGTTGTGGTAAATTTGTTAAAAAATAAAATTAATCACGAGGAAAATAATCGGTCGGAAACAGATGTGATAATTTCATTGGAGTCGCTTGACCGGTAAAGCAGCTCCCGTTTAACTATAGCGCGCCGAGTCAACGGTTAAAAGTCAGCACAATTTGATAAGCGTAACGTGTAATTTATTTTAAAACTACGGTAAGTCGTTTTATTGTAATCCAATAATTTGAACGCTAAAGATTTATACATTATTCGCAAATAAAAAGATACACCCCTTTTATATGTCACTTACGAACTTGGCAGACGAACCTGAAACAATAAGGTGTGCCAACTATTTAAATACGGTTTCAGAAAACTAACTTCATAAATAAACAGTGGTATCGTGAAAGTAATATTGCTTGTTGTTCTGTAAAGTGTGATACAATAGTCGAGCGCAGTACAAACATATTGTAGTGTAAGCGAATGAAAATATTTTGATAAACAGGAGTAGCGTACCATTTAAAAATAAGTTGGTACGTAGTACGGCGTTCATTCAAATGTTCCAATCGTCCGCGGCGCGCGGCGAGACGGCCGCGGCTAACACACATGCACCGCTAATTACGTAATCTACAAATCATTCGGATAAAGAGCGCATTACGCTGCGTCTGTGTTGTTTTCAATTCACTTGAATGTATAAGACTCGAGTTAGGTCGCGTATGGCAAAAATATTTTTTGGCACTAAATGCTATCCGTCTACGTGGTGAACGAACTGTTTAAATAACAATATTTTTATATTAATTACATATATTTAATTATAGGAAATATTTTGTACTTACCTGAAAATTTTACCTAGATCTCTAAAAACTCTAGCTTTAATACTAATTTACTTTAGTATATGCACTTCACTCATCGATTGATATGTACTCACTGATTAATTTAATATTCACACCCTTTGTATTAAAGAACTTATATGTGGATAGAATCCATTAAAACAGCATTATTAAAAATTAAATTAAAAATTGTTAACACATATGGTATAACGTCGTAATTAAATACTTCCATTTATTGGTTCAGAAATATTTAAAATCTGTTAAAGACACATTAGTTAAATCAATTAAATTGATAAATTACTTATTATCATTATTCCCCCGAATATAAAAATTATCAACATAAAACAATCAAAATTGTGTCAATATGTAAAATATTTTTCTCACAATTGAGAAAATTTTCACAAAGCGAAATACTTAGGTGACTAAATTCATTGACAATATTATATGACCCTTTACGTTACAAGTTAGATCAATTGTTAAGTTTTAGAAAACTATATTCTTTGTACATTAGTGTAAATATCAGAACATTGAAAGCCTTTTTATATACTACATTAAACAGTAGGTACTTATGTTATAATAACCTTCATTAATCCCCCCCACAGATCCCTTCTCGGAATAAAAATGATTATGGCCACTGCCAGCCACGCTGACCAATTGCGGACTGGCATTCCACAATTCGAAATATGCACTTAAATTAAAACTTTAAAAAATCACTCAACTATAATGTTAGTGAACGCTAATCACTATTATTGAATAAACACGCAATATCCCTCATGCGGTAAGCAGAGCATCAAATTTCTGAAATAACTATCCTTAGAAACCTGACGTTTATTATATTTATAACATAACATCAAAGTACGTCAAACATACGGGGAACTATTCCACTTGCGGGCGTCATAATCCGTCGGCAAGTAACACTGGGAGCCAAAGACTACCTCGTACACCGCACACGAATGTTGTCCCTGAACTGTGAGAATCGTTCGTGTGCTGGCCATCATCATCATGTACCATTCAGCCACATGGAAATGGCCCTGAAATAAAATTTAGGGTTCGAACCTACAACCCGCAACTGTCGGGTTCACTAACCACTGAACCAATGGTCCAGACGATATATTACGATTTATTAGCTGTTACAACATCTTTAAACTGATTTTTTAAACGATCTTTATTATTGCACTTTGTCTTCATACACTTTTTATAGAACACATCAATTAGAAACAAGGTTTCGTGATATTTCATTCGCCCTATAAAGGTAAAGTTGTGTAATAGTAAAAAGCTAGAGGCATATAAATAATAAACATTATTAAGTTTTTAAGTTCTAGATTTAAATTACGTGTATGAAGATAAACTATATATAATTTAAATTAGTAATATCACGCCGGTAAGCCCCAAAAAGGTAGGCGCAGAAATGCACGTTTCACCAATTACGTTTGCATCCATCTATGGAATATGTGAATATATGAAATACATGTGGTTATATACATACACAGTCAATGGATTGGTTTGTCTTACCATTAGTCAATATGACATCAATAATATGAAACGAGAACAGATTCTGAGAATCACTTTAGTTTTAACTGTGATGACGTGTCATTTATGGAATTCTTTTAAAGTATATATTAATAACATTTAAATGAAATCCCCCCCACTAAAGACTTCGTATTTATTCACGTGCGTTTTATGTCATATATGCATATCATCATATGCATATTACTAGTCTTATGCACTTGATGTGTTTACAGTACCAATTTAGAAATTATCGAACTTTCTCCTTCGCCGCCACACCATGCGACTGTTCATTATTGAGTGATACAAATGTTATGTTAATTTTCACTACAAAAACCGTTCAAAAGGAAAACTCTACAATCCTTAAAAAGCATTTTGGCAGACATTCCCGTCAGCTTTACTACAAAACTGTCGCACAAATTATTAGATATAATTCCCTAACATTTACCATAGAGATAAGGGCGGCAAAATATTTACGTGAACATAATCGCGTCAATTGCCCCGAACTCCTTTCAAACTGGTCTTTTATAATTCGCAAACCTTGTCTAAATACTTGGTCAAGATTTATCTCCACGCCGTCAATACTTCGAACAGCCCTAAAATGGGCCTAAGCACACCGACGACTATCAGTGGATGACGGTATAAGATTAAAATATCGAATAAATTATCAACCAGGTGATATATTCACGGTGCTAATTATTCCGAAACCATTATTGTTAACTCTGGTCCCTCACGGGTCAAGCAGAAGGCTCCAAATATCTCTATGCTTGCAGATCTCATATACTTTTTCTACATTTATCACTTTTCTTGCGTCGGTTTCGTTAACTCCAGATTCTTCTCCCAGCAACTATGGTTAACACACGTGGCTGCTGGCCCTGCCTGCACGACCTGCATCTACTATCCTGCCTATTTATCTGCATCCATCAACATCCGCATTTCAAATTATACGTTTCAGTATATTTCATTCCTGTAACATTGACCGCATCTAAAGTAAACGTATCATTTTATTAAATTTACACCACCTTTTTTATTACGTCGCAAACGGTGAGACAACTCCGTAACGTGGACTAAACTATTTCGTGTGCCAATTGCATTCGCGATAATTAAAATAATTTATCCATAAAAGTGAATTAATCATTCGACACGGATACTGAAGTCAAATTAATAATAATTAGCAGCCAAGTTGTCGATTTGAAATCGATTTAAAAAGGTTCTTGCAAGAAATAATTATCTTAAATTCCTGTTGTAGATTTATTTGTGAAAAAAATTGCCGTAAACGGTTATAAAAAACACGTGTTAGAAAATATAATGTACGGCATGTCTACACTTATACAGATATACATATCGTTTTTTGGTATTCATTTTTCTCTGCCAATCCCGTAAGGGACTGGCAGGATATAAAATTATTAGTATAAATAGCCGTCGGTAATACTTTTTTCGGTTTGGTCTGACATGACAAAATATTAAAACGAAATAGCGCTCGAGCTAAGTATTCGGGACGGTTGCTTAAGTGAAATTAGTGGTAGTTAACACCTAGGTGTGCGCTTGGCGTCCAGTTAGCCAGCAGGCGGCATGTCTGCGCGTCTGGCCGACATCCGCCGCCGGGCTAGACGCCCGACCACCGACCGTATCAATTACGCATGTAACCTGAATTTTCGAAAACTAATCCATTTCATGCCGTCCGCTCATTCTATTTATTTTGCGTTAAGAATTTCATGTATTGTTGCTCTCTTGATGTCAACATTTTGTACGTGCATGTGATATTAAAATCTCTATTTGGTATGAAATAAAATTGTTAACTATAAATCAATTAACAAGTTATATTTAAGATTTAAATGAAGTTTTTGTGTTATCCTTAATAAGATAAAATGGAACTTAATATTTAAACATTTCAATTTGTCGTCAAGAACGACTGATCGTTCTTCGTAAGTAATATTTAATGGTCCAGTTATATTCTGCCCGCTATCACACGAGCAAAATGACAATCTTCAAGCAAAACTTTCCATGGACACAAAATGAATTTTTCAAGCATTTTGACCTTAGTATGTTGATAACATTCACATTTGAAATTTATTTTCAATTCAGTAAAGCTGTACAATTCACAAAGCCCAGATTCCTATATACAATTCAAAAAGGCCGTACAATTCACAACACGCACGCACGTACACGATTTAATAAGACCGTACAATTCGCATCGTCCAGACCCTCATGTTCTATTTAATAAGGACCTACAAATTACTACGGCCCTATTACTATGTACAATTAAATAGAACTGTACAATTTATACCAGCCGAGTATTGATGAGTCATTAAGGCCACTAGGGCCGTACTAATCACCACGAACAGATTCTTATGAACAATTGAGAAGACCGTACAATTCAAGAAGGGCGTACAATTTACAAGACTCAGGTCCACTTGTAAAGTTTAATAAGACCGTACAATTCACAACGATCACATTTTTATGTACTAATTAATAGTGGCGTACAATTCACGACACCTAAACTCTTATGTACTATTTAAAAAGGCCGGACAGTTCACAACACTCAAATACAATGTGCAATTTATAACATTTACAATGACATAAAACGAATGTGGCACTTTACGTTCGTGTTTAAAATGTATATATAACTAAGCGGACCGAAAACTACCACAATTCAGATGCTAAAAAAAAACACTGTTCGGACATGATAGGATTTTTTGTTCGTATATTTTTTTTATTTCTCACACATCAGAGTACAGTTTACTTAAGGGCTGTTATGTTTAGGGATTGCGATATATGTACATGTTTATAATTGAACAACCTTTTAGTCATTATAAGTGCAAATATCTTGTTTATATAGTATAAAATTGAAATACCTTAAAACTGAAACTCAGAACTCGGGTTCTATATTCATAATCTAATTCATTAATAACTCTGACGGCCTCGTTAAACGCATTGGTTGTAAGCACGGTTGCTTATCGGGAGGTCTTGGATTTAAATTCCAAGTCGGACACTATTGGATTTTTCTAACTTATATTTTTTACAGTTATATTTTATAGACGTAGAAGTCTACTACATTTCTTAGCCTACCTCTTCAGGGATCACAGGCGTGAAGTTACGTTATTCTTGAATATCGCACTAGCACAGGTGTCGTAATAGCGCACGTAAACAAACGGATATGATACGTTTAATATATAAAAAGTATTTGCATATGTAAATAAATATGAATTCTGGACGTCTGGTTGTCTGGTCGGCGCGGCGGCCACCGATGATTCGAGAGGAGGCACATATCAGCTGAATGCACCTGCGGGCTAATGCTGTCCACGAGACATTGATTATCGATATCGATGATTAACGTTACACTTTTTGTACGTTGATCACCGATACATCGGAACTACATATATGTTAAAGTTGATGCGTATGAGTTCGAGTCTGCACAAACAGAACACAAACATCCACAATCGATTCTCCTAGACCGGTGCTCACGTACGTCTCGCAGCGCAAATTTCGTAAGATCACGAAACATGTGTGTGTTGCAATAATGCGGAATTCCTCAGAATCACATTCTCGTATATTCGCGAATATGGAACGGCGTTGCACTCGTGTGTTTGTCTTGAGATTTTATGTGTGTGGTGATGTTTGTGTTGGCGTTCGCCTATATGCATATTACGTCGCTAACGGGTTTATTGCTTTGGAATGAAGGCGGCCGTCTGCATGCCAAGCGGCGATTCCTGGTGATCGCCCCTTTGAATTATGCGCACGGGCACGCTTACGCGTCTGTATTCAATCGCCTCGCGAGATTTATGTGTGGCCCGCTCGCTCGACACATACGAATGTTTCCGCGAAATCTGTCTAACGCGCGGAGCTTTGTGTGATAAGATAACTAGCTACCGTTCACTGATGCGATTGTTTCGTATTGAACGCTGTACCATCCAAAGATTTACACACTGAACTTGAAAAGACATCCCCCAAAGCCTATGGCTCTTGATACAGAAATAATTTGTTTTCGATTTGATTTTAAAAACAGACTGTTATGGCAGACACCAGTATCAATTCACTAGTACCAATAATATAACTCGCAAAATCAGCCTCTCGTAGGCAGCCTATATTTATTTTGCTCAGGCTTCCATTCGACCATCGACAATAGTAATACCGAGATAAACGTATCTTCAGGCCTGTAACCCCGGAAGGCGTAAGCAGAAGAATGTAGAGCATTCCCACGATTTACCAGTTACATTTAAATCTCATTATGGAATAGGTGGTGGTAGGTATTGCCATGTATCGGGCACATATCCAGACTCCGAACCACTACTAGAAATTCCCAATTAGAAAATTTTGTAGTGTTCGACCCGGGACTCGAAACCGGGACCTCCCGATCGGCAATCACACATGCAACCAACACGACCAACAAGGCAGTCAAACCGAGATAAACGAGACACTAAATGAAAAAAAAATACAACGTCTGTAATAATCGACGTTAAAACGATTTGATAGGGTCGCGTCCCTACGGTGAATGTACTGCCGGGTCCCTATGGTCAGATGCAACGTTAGGGTACGCGGAGGATGCGATAAAGTTTCGATTTTATGAACTAAGCAAGATCAACTTATCAGCAATGACACTGAAAACAACTTGAACGTTAACACTGAAATATTTATGCACGGCGCCATAATGGTGAGACGAAAAACATCGAAGTGTTTTTAAAACTAACAGGTCAGATAAAGTGTTATCGCTTTCTGTCTAAACGATTTTAAAATATTTAAATATTTAAAAAAAATACTTAAATCCATTTAAATAATTACATTTTTATGATAACAGGCAATGTGCCGGTGAACGTACGCTGGCAATCAATTCATCGACGCGGATGAGCATTGCTAATCCGCCGATGTCTTAATCTCATCTCATATTTAAATGCTGTTATGGGTTTTTTGTAATGGTACAGCTTAAGTTTCTAGCTATTGTTTAAGCTAACATTAATCTCAGTACTCTGCTTAAGGCAAAACAATTCGTATTCACGAATAGATTAACTTCAGAAAAACAACTTTAGTGTTTTTTTTTTAAACACATTAAATTATTAGGACTCACGATAGTTTTGTTAAGAACAATCTTGTCACACATACTTTGGTTACATAATTATTTAATAAATTGACCAATTTTGATCCCCTAATATCGTTGTTATCGTCATCAGCTTCCAGAATTTCAAGAGTTAAAGCAAGGTCTGTCGTCACGTTGAACAACTGCAAAGTAACTTTATACACCTTAGGGTATATTACTGACAACTCTAGGTTACACACTTCAGGCACCCTCGCCATATTTAGCCTTTATCGTTACAGCGATTGGTATTGTATATGGTCGTCTGAATTATTATAACAAAGACAGTCAATTAACACACGACATGCGGAACCGGCCACGCGTAATTCGTTTACACCATTGTTGAAGCGCGAAGAGCGAATCATGTACCTTAGACGCCGACTTGATATAAACTGGCGTGAACAAATTGGATAAATTCCCGATGGCAACACTGAATTGAGGCGTTAGCTGATAAATTATAATTATAATTGACAGTCTGTCATGTAACTAAAACTGTCGACATGGTGTTTTTCATAAATTAAGCTCCAACCGTGCGCCCAACGCGACAAACACTCATCTCAATGCGCGCGCTCCGTGCGCAAAAAATATTCATAGTGTTACATAATTGTCAAATTTGATAAGTAAAAATCAATGTATATTACTCGTGGTAATTTTTAATAAGGTGTTTGAAATGTTATAGCTTTTTAATATCGTTCATTAGTATATTCATTTCTTATTAAAGAGATCATTGCGTATGTCCTGTCGTTCCTTCAACGAGAGGCTATTATGACCTAATTTCAAAATTTTTATTTTTCTATTGTTCCGTAGGGCACGTCTAATCCTGGCTACACGCTGGATGGCAGATGCTTGAACCTTAAGTCTATTATAATTGCATTTTTTCTCAAATCAAGTGACAGTTACATTTATCACTAACACCACATATTATGTGGAAGACATTCAGTGTTGGCAATTTCAATGGATTATATTATCATCCTGTCTCAGTGCACAGTTGGAAATAGGTGTCCTATAGAGAAAATTTTGTCGATATGCGTGTTGGAAATCGATTTTGTGCATATATACGTTTATTATAAACATATGTACAAAATTCGCACGTCACTTGAAAACGCACATTAAAATACACAACTCGTTGCAAGACACAAAAAACGATTACGATCGGTGGTGCACACAACATTCATAACGAACTCCGGTAACGAGCCGCATCCATATTGTACGTACGGCTATCGGTCACGCGTATGAAATTAATTACAATGGATGCTTCATTAATTTTAATGAGTGCTTGTTCGGATTGCCAATATCAATTCTACGTACCGCTCCGTACATGCGATGGATGGAATCCAGTCTTGTGAGGTCAATCCACACCATCCACAAGCAGTGGATAGATAGAGATTGTCCGTCATATATTCTTCCGTTAATCACCATCGCATTGCACCCTAATATTATCGTTCTATGAAGTGTTTTTTTTTATTCTTATATAGATCCACCACCCCGGGAGGAACCTGGAGGATTGATATAAGTAACAACGAATCGTTCTATACATTGTAGGTACTTATGATATGCATATTGTAGAGAAGGATGTCGGGTTTGTAAGTATATACATATACACTTTGACACTCGCTGTACCAACTTCCTAATAAATGTGGCGTGACGGTATAACGGTAGTATTAAATATTAAATAAAATGTACCAATCTTTCTTATGCTATTTGGAAGAATTACTAAGCCATCAGACAATTCCATCAAAAATATTATTAATAAGTAATAAAATATACCATGAGAAATAAATAACACAACTGATATAGGTATCTGTAACTCTGATTTGCTAGTAAAAACTTCTATCGACGCGAAGTCTGAATTCGTGCGCGATTTATATCAATAGGCGCACCAGCTATGGTGACACGTAAACGTATCTGGTGAATCGTGAGGAGGTACGAATCTCCTTTGCCCACATTTTAGTTCAATTACAGATGTCATTGTATGTTACATAACACAACATCCGGCGATACAATAGTTTAATCCAAGGAACATTTGATCACGGACTGTGTTTGGAAGTCATCTAGAAGAGACTATGACTTGACAACGCCCGAAACCGGATTCCGCTACTTGGCTGCCGACGTCAAACCGGCCTGTCAATCGGATGCACATTTGATCCATTAGATTTTCCAACATCTGAAGCAAACCTTGGCAGGTTCCCAGCAATGCTCGAGCATATGTCAGTACGAGATTCCGAAATGCGCGTCTACATCAGCAGACCGACAGTGCTATGATAGTTTGGTATTTCAGGCTAATCTGAGCTATTAATAAACAACAAATTATATCCGTTGCCCGTAATCCATCGTCTAACTAATGTGGTCAGGATGGGGGAGTCTTGATCTTCCCCGGCATTAACAACGCTCAACATTCGAAAAATTAAGGCATCATTAAATTTGTAGAATAAAAGGTATCTAAAAAATATCTAATTATTGTAAAATTCATACAACGATAAGCTAATAGATTTAGATAACATAAATGATTGACTATAACGCTTATATTACTGATTATTTTGGTTCTAGATTTTTGTACGCTTTTATACGTGTGTTATCGGTAGAATCATGATTCATACGTTTCTTATTCCAAAACGTAAGAGAAATGCATCAAAAATGTTGAAGTCGAAAGCGTGAAAGTTGTAATTTAAATGATGATCGTTAACAATACTAAAAAGAAAATAGGTCTGAATGATGGTCCGACATGTATGTAATATAATTAATAGTTCTTTTTAGATTCCTACTATGCAATGATGACGGGACGACGAGTTACATTAACGACGGGACAATAAGGTGGCGATGATACCTATACCGATGATTTTCTATACTGATATTTACGTATACTGATGATTACATATACTGATGATTGTCTATACTGATGATTACGTATAGTGATGATTCTCTATACTGATGATTACGTATAGTGATTATTCTCTATACTGATAATTAAATATACGAATGATTCTCTATACTAATGATTATCAATACTGATGATTACTTATATTGATGATTACATATATGAATAATAGCTGCAATTACTTCAATGTATTCTAATAATCAAATGCGTGCTAACGTGTCTTAATTCATCATTGATACGAATATACGCGATATCTGTAAGTCGTTGGTTCGTCCACTCATCTCTCCGATCGAAACACATACATATTAGGTGGTACAAAGAAGCTATTAAGTCTATTACAAGTATAATAATTGCGTAATAATAAATAATAATTGCAATCTAAAGTGATGTCATATAAAATTATTGTCATTATCTTGAGTCTTGTTGATAACATAACTGTGAAGAGCTATTCATTATTATTACATGGTATGTTACTGTTACGTAGTATGTTTAAAAGCAGAGTTAAGTTTGTGTTTGATAATTCCTTCTATGATTTAAAATTTCCTGGATTCAAATCCAGGTTCCAAAATTAAATATCATTTGTAGTAACGGTAATGAGAAACATTTCTAGAAGGCCTGCAAACGAGGCGTGAAGTATGCAGCCCATGGTTGAGCTGCGTGGTAGACTGTGGC
>DWEI01003247.1:0-13078 GCA_018245875.1 Mysoria ambigua | reverse complement strand
TACCTTACATTGCTATCAGTACAGTATCAATACAATATCAGTCTATTGATATTAAAAATTGATTAATTCCGAATATGTCTTATTTTATACAATATAGCCGAAGAGAACATTAAATTTTTATGAGACAACAGAGTGAATGGCCAGTGTATTGGAAACAACGGCAGCCGCCGCCGCCGGGGCGGCGGGAGGGCGTCGCGCGTCCGGCTCGTTCCCGACTTGTCGCGCGGCCACAGCTCTGTGCTGCGTTATCAGATCATTGACACATTTTTAATCTTGTCAGCGGCAACTTGTACTTCCCATTTTATTTGTAGCTACGATAAACAGTAGTAACCACTGTCGCATTTGCGAATACCTTATTCAGAGCTAGACTAGACTAATTTAGAGCTTGATGTTAACTTAGTAATCTGCCTTATTTCCTAGCGATGAAGGTATCTAAGGTAACCTTGGATGAAGGATGAAGGTAACATTGATGTTCAATAAGATCATGTTCCAGACCTGTAGACCGGACACTATAAATCAGATGCACTTCAATATCAGGTACACTTGTTGTCATAAGTTTGGCGTTTTAAATTATTTATTCCTAACTTGGAGTGTCTTCGATGCCTATATAATAACTAGCTGTGGCCGGTGGGTTCACCTGCGTACGATGTAAAAGGAGTCGTGCGCAGTCGACGTACAGTCCTCCAGCACCGACGACATCCATCGTTCCGTTCGGTGTTGATCTAATGTGTCCGGTTCCCGTCGCAGAGCACCGCACCGTGTTGAAATATTTTATCGCTACGTTATCTTCCGATGTGCGCGTCCGACTAACGTGCTGGAAAAGACAAAGATCTTCAAAAATTGTTTTACGACGACAAAGATAACCTTCCTTTGTAAGGATGTCATGATTTAAAATTATGTTCGTAAATACTCTTTTAACTTTTAATGAACTGAGGCCTAACTGTGGCTTATTTCTGTATATGAGACAGATTTATGGTGACATAGACTTTTTTTATGTCGAGACCTGTTCTGCGCCATGGTTCTGTAGTCACAGTATCTTGTACTTGAATACACCTGTGGAAACATCCGAGGGCGTCTGCACTGTCACCACAAGGATCTCCATAAGGTTTGATAACGAAATTAACCTATGTAGTAGGTGTAAACTGTAATAATTATATGGATTTTTTAAAAACTCTCTCCATGAAAGAAAATGAGTACATACGTTTTTCTTAGTCATTTTTGTTTCGTATTGTGACACAGAGTTTTTTTATATCAAATAGTAATATCTCGCGCAAACACATAAATATTTATGGCCTCCCAGGGATTGTTTTGTATCGTTCAGATATTATAAAGAAGCGGCGCTCCGCCCCTCGCCACCTTATGAGTTAGGCGGCGATAAACGGACATGAAGCTGCCCCGAGTGTTTCCAATACCGCGTAAGTGCCAATAAAACATAATATATTCGAGTCCGCCGCTGTCAGCCTTGCCAACTACGACAAGAAGTCTGCAATTTCCTATTTATTTTCGGCGCAGCAGTTGAAATTTGGTGATTAAGTAGAACGTATGAAAAAAGTTCATCTCATAATAATTCGAGTCACATTTCCCGAACTTCACGAACCGCGGCGAATATTTAAAAAAATAGGAATAGGTGATGAGCATATTGAAAAACATTGGGCACATATCCAGATCCCAAACTAGTCCTAGAAAATGTAAGTTTGAAAATTTTGTCGAGTTCGAGCGGGGAAACGAACCCGGGACTTCCCGATCGACAATCCCACTTACAACCAACACGACCAATGAGGCTGTTAATACCAGTTTTCTTGAATACCATTAATAACATTAAAAAGGCTAATGTATATATAATGGCACAATTCGCAGCTTACAATAATAAAATATTTATGATCACAAGAGAGACAATTCAAAGCTGCACACCGAGTGAGTGTTCTATGGGCTGGGTTGTTTTGCAATGTCTGACGATGAATATACACTACTATTGAAAAAATTATGAATATATCTTTACCATTATCTTTAGCATCCACTTTATATTTACAAATTGTTGAAAAAGGCTGGAAGCTGGTATGATAATTTGTGAAGTAGACCGTAAAAAGGAAAACATCAGCAGGATACGATAAGCCGAGGGAGCGGCGGCGTTCTTTGAGGGAGGCCTACGTCAAGTAGTGGACTGAGATAGGCCGATGATGATGATGATGATGTATCATAACTCTCGTAGTGCCCGAAGAGGTGGGTAGAGAAGTGTAAAACATTCCCACGTTTCACCAGTTACGTTTACATTCCACTATGGAATAGTTGGCCAGTCTATTGCCTTACATCGGGCGCATACATGGACTCCGAACCACTACTACAAAATCTAGGTAAAAAACATCCAATAGTTCTGTCCAGTTGCGCAGGAACCAACCACAGCAACCTGGGAAGCAATTGGCTATTTTCAAAAACACCATTTGTACCTGTATATGATAAGGTACCTAGTGACAGAAGTCAATTATTACGATTTTATTTTCTTTATATTTAGTTGTTGTTGTGCTGATAAGAACATATGAAAACTATCGATATATCAAACTTGTTCAGAAAGAAGTGGATAAGAATATAAGACCCGAGTGTACCAAAAAAATAACTTGTCAATTCAAAATTTAATTGAATTCCAGGCACCAACCCGTGGGCCTTGTCGTTCCTGCTTCGGCATACCTTTACGGACAGAGGACATCACACACACGACGGAGTGAAAACGGGCCAAAGAGTTGCTGCTGCCTCAGAAAGACAATCAAATTTGCCGTATGACATGAAATATGGTACGGCACAAAAGCAATATTTAGATAATGCGTAACCCTGGAGATTATTTCAAATTTCTTTGTACGACGTAACGTAACGATAAATAAAAAAGAGCCATACTACTATTCTTTCGTACATTTGTCTGTAAATGATATTGTGAATTATGAATAAAGAGTTACATGGACAGCCCGAGACGAGCAAATATGTTAGAACTTCTTTTATACTCTTGTCCGGGGAGTCCCCAAACAATATGTAAATAGTACACTTAGAAGTGGTCTCGTGATCACTTGCCAGTATCATGCCTGTAATCCCCGAACAGCAAGGCAGAGAAATGTAGTACACTCCCGCACCTGCACCGAAATCCAAAAAATAATTATTTTCACTCACCCACCCATGTATTATGTTTATTCATAAAGTTTTCCAAAAAAATACCCTGTTCTTTAAAAAGATAAATATGACTTCTAAATGAACAGAATTGGGCAGTTAGCATGAGTTTGGTTCGAGTTCATCTCGCGTTCACCTAAAGTTATCAAATTAGGGCGCTTCTAACTTTTGAAATAAAGCGGCTTGTCTATTAACGACCAGCGCTTTGCTTCCTGCTGTAGTCGGTCTACCCGGTCTCGGCACATTGAGTCTTATTTAGAAACACCTAAAGTTCTTTGTTCAGTACTTTTACTCACTGGATATATTTCTGTAATATTTTTTTATTCTTAACTTTATTCTTTTGATACAAGGTTCAATGTTTTTCAAAAAACTTATATCAATTCTGCACATTACAAGAAATATTCAAGATATTTGTATTAAAGGTTTACGTAAAAAAGGTGCACTTGAAATTCCAATAACTGACCCTTTAATACGTAAGGACAAACACCTCTGAACGTTTTTATAAACCGTTCGAGAATTTCGGCATACTTTCTTTCCATTGATTTTTTCATTTTAAAATACGTACTTATATATTTCTTTTTTAACTTACCCTTCATGACCGTTCGATTTCATATCCCAGCAGCATTAGTTTAGTGTCATGCCAACTCATGTCCTCTCTCCGCATATCCTGTTTCTGGCCCGTGTTCCCTGACACTTGCCACTGGGCGAGGCAGTCGCGGGGAGCCGCCCCGGCGCGCGGCCCGTCGCCGAGACCTCGCCTGCGCAGTGGCAGTAGCGAGCCGGCAGAAGGCTGCTGTGCTGCGGCGCTCCGGCTGTTGTCTTGCCGAGGACAGGAGGCCTTCGTCCGCTGGACTAATTGTACCCGCACTGTGTACTGGTTGTACCCGCGGTGAACAAAATATCAGTAATGTGGCCCGAGACAACAGCTTGTTTGCCAAGCGTTAGTAGAAAGGGCAAATAAGGGAAACCCCAGGAAACGAGTCGAAAAATGGCGTGGTTGGTTACTATTAATGTAATTACCGACATAAATAATGTTATAATAAGGGCTTTTAGGAAGTCACAAGGCTTTGAAAACGTAACGCTCACATGTTAGCCCCTCTTTACTTCGCTATGACCGACAAACCTGTGCTGTACATGGAACCGGCCGGCGACCGCGCCGCCGCCGCCGGGCCGCGCGCAACGGCGTGTTTACACACACATTTCATGCGTTGTTTATTTAAATAACGTCCTATAAAACATCGTAAATTATTTTAATAAAAGCATTAAGGCTCGTTTATAATATTTGCTTGGAAAGTTAATACCGATTGGAAATATGAATCATTAACCTGGCTAACAGCTAGATCCATAACCCTAGCTAGTCGGCGTTGCGTGAGGCTCGCCCGCTTCATTAACGATACAGCGGTGTTTTTAAACGGAATATTGTTCTAATCGTTCTTATGTTCAGTAAACAAGGCGTTGTGGGCGGACGGAGTCTCTGTGATGAGCCGAGAAATTTGAGACCTTCGGTACCTGTGCTAGATAAATAAGTCTGTGTGCTGGTATTTTATACCAATTTCCCTCCTTCCTCGCAAGACGTACGTAAAACTACATAAATGTATATTTTATGTGTAATTCACAAAAAAAAATCGCATATCTATGTGTTTATAAATAAACATAATATGTATATTTGTAAATTTACAGTTACTGTCCTGATTTTTTTACATATGGTATTTAATGCTACCATACTGTTGTGAAATTATGTTTTTAGCTCACTCTGTTAAATAATATTACAGAAGGTAAGTTTTTAGATAGCTATTTGGTGAGTCAACAGCGGAGTCCCCAGCCCGCCAGCAGCCCCGCGCCCGCGGCGCCGCTGCGGCTCCGCGCGCCGACGTCGGGCGTGTTATTCTATGCAAATCTCGCCGCCCTCCAACTTCTCAATTTGTTTAAACAGATTGTTTTCAGCTCAAATTCAATTAGAATTTATATCAGCGGCGTACTCAATGAATGGGACAAAAGAGAATATCGACAAACATTACCATGAAGTATTTGAAAAAATTTCGCGTTCTGTCGAATGGTAAAAAGAGCGAGGAATCTTAATACGTATAATCTCGGTCATCTAGCGCATGGAGGTCTGCGGAGCGCGCGCGAGTCGTGCAAGATCATGTCGTAACAAAATAACTGTATTTTGTGATTTGAAGAAAATAATATAAGGAGCGCAGTCATTACTGGAGCAGGAGGCAGGCTTTGTAATAATATTAAGTAAGTAATCGTAATCCTCATTTTAACTATTTTTGTATACTTTCCATGTGTTTTCCATTGTGTTCCAGTACTGCATAATAATGTAATCATTAATGTAATTTCAAATTTAAAGCATTATTTTAAAACTTATTCTAATTTTAAATTCTGTTTCCCATCTTAAATTAATTTAAAAGAAAAACATTCCTTAAGCGTAAAAATGGTCAGTTAAATGAGGTTAAGTATAAATATTTACCAAAACTCATATGGTCAGAGGTTTATTTAACTAAGAAGGATTGGTTGGTTGAAAGTTGGTTTAAGGGTCTTATTGCAGCTGTAGGGGTGGGAGCTGTTTTAATTTTCATATTAAACATAGAGAGTTTAATTTAAAAAACGGTTGGCTCATCTAACCTTCAAATAATGTGTACTAAAAGTGGTCAATGGTGGACATGGTTAAATTTAAATGTAATTTATTTCAAATTGGTTCTTGAAACACTTTTTGTAAGTCAAAATGAAACACCCAGCGCTTCTGAAAATGCTCCGCCGTTGGCAAGAAGCGGCGAAAAAAGCTCCGTAGGTTTGCTTCTGCATCTTTTAAGATAAGTATATATTTGTATTAGAATATTACATGATGGAGCTGGAATTATATGAAACCGAGCACATTTATCAGTTAAATATACAATTACTACAGAAACTCTCCACTGCAACTTAGAATTTATATTTATCCCTAAGAAAACTGTCTTATCCACGAGTCCATCGTGACGATATATGGCGCTGTTCTGCCCGGTGTCGCCGAGCCACCGAGGCGCTGTGCAGAGCGTCGCGAAGCAGAACATGCGAATAAAAATACTGAAGTAGTGTTGAAACAGCGTGTCTACAGGCCGGCACCGTTGCATTCTCTCAAAAATAAAGTAGGGACCGCCATTAGTTATGAAACCAATCGTTTTATTTTAAATGTGTTTGACATACAGTTGTACTGTTGACATATTATTAAAACTTTTATTTAACAGTATTATTATTTTAAGACTATTATGAAAATTGTATTTCATTTATTTACTATTGTTGCGTATTCTAAATTAATTTTATAATTCACAATTACAATTACAATTACAATTTTTATGGTAGAATGTACGTATTTTTATATAGTAACCATCTACATATGTGTGACTACATTTTTG
This sequence comes from Mysoria ambigua, assembly GCA_018245875.1. NCBI lineage: Eukaryota > Metazoa > Arthropoda > Insecta > Lepidoptera > Hesperiidae > Mysoria > Mysoria ambigua. The sequence continues at coordinate 6,533 of DWEI01003247.1, read as the reverse complement.
TAACAAATTATTATTACCATTGAGATGATAAACATTTTGACGTCACCAAAAAATATAACAACGAGCAAACGACATGTTTGTCGCGAGATGTATGTTCCTTCATAAACAACAGCTACAAGCTTATATAACCCCGAGCGTTACCTACCTTATTAAAATTCTTACTGCTCGTCTGTAATCCCGAGTTGAGCCAAGATGTCGAGGGTACAATGTCGATTATCCACAGCCTCAGGACACCGCCAGCCGACGAACGAAATGCAAATCAATGGTAATGGGCCCACGGCGCGCCTTGAGACACGCCGCGTTTGCGAGATCCTCCCCAGATACATTGAGTGTGAGGGTTGCGATGTTTAGAACACGGCATTTGCATAAATTGCCCCATTTTTGGATATGATGCAGATGGCCTTTATTGAATGCGTCAGCGTGAAGTTGACGCAGTTTGTGTTAAGTTGAGGAAAACGTTTATTTGTAACCAAATTTTCCAAACTTTTTTATTTAGCTTCGTAGGGTTACAATGTATGCAAGTTAGTTATTAGATATTAGTCTTATGTTTTATAAAATGTCAATCCTGAATGAATATTCCATGTGTACAGATTGTAAACATTTATTTTTATTTTTCATGCCAATTTTATCTGTTTATAAAAACGAGGTTAACTGGCGTCAATAAAATCCGCAGCGACTACACTACATATTTTAATAAGACTTTTCTTAAAAATACCTTGGTATTGGAATCGAATTTGGAATCATTGATTTGATTTTTTTAAATGAAGGAAGTAGCGAATGAGCAGGCAGCGGGCACAAGTATCCACTGCCGCCCATAGTCACCTACATCGGCCCTCACATAGGACTATAGGAATAGGAATCCATCTCTATCTATTAGTATCAGTCGGTCATTTATTACATATTTTTAGTGTCAAGTTAGGGTGACAGCGTAAGAACAGCGACCGGTAATATAACGCACGAGGTACGCACGTGAGTATCTAATGTGTTTGCCAGTGATGCCAAAGAGACGACAGATCCTGCAACAGCGCCTCCCCCGGACTCGCGGAGCGGCCGCGCGTCTCCGGCGTCAGGAATACTCCGCGCGTGCCTGGCCTAGGGGCGGCCTACTTAGCAGGGGGCTGAACTTCCCACAAGCCTGTTCAAAAGTTGCGTGCCCCTCGCCTGGCTTTTACAACTTTCTTTTTGTTTTCTTTTCTGATAAAGTTGTAAGTTCAGCTAACGAACAATCTGCCGATGCGAAGTTTGGCGGCGTGCGTGATAGCACCTTCGCAGCTTAAATCATAATGAACCGGCTCTCGCGCAACGCAGCGATCGGGATGTATTGTGAAAGATAGTCTGTCATAGTCATGTAACAGCGGCAGGAATGCCTTTTATGGTAATCACACATATAATAAATACTCGTATTATATAAACCACTATTGGACTTCGTTTACAAAATCCAAATATAATTTTACTGAAAAAAATCAATTGTTTGGTTTATTAGGAATATTTTCGTTAAATTCGCCACTGTCTTTGTTGTCCACTAATGGATAAACCTGACTGGTCGAGCAACGGCTTATGGATTCGATTTCCACTCAGTACAAGTATTTTTTTACTTCTGGGTGTAAGCAATGTACATATTATTTTAGGTTTTAATCTAAATTGTTAGATTTTCTGCATTAGTCAAGAAAGATTAATATATAGGAGTATCTCCTGTAGTTCGGCGACTAGAAGGGTGCTGCCGGGCTACACGCGGCTAGAGTCGAGTTCGCATCTCTTCAGCTGGAGACCTCAGGAATGACTATAAAATGCTAATGAATTATGTTTATTTCTAATCCGGCCATTTTACAGTGTCACTTTTGGAACACAGGTCTCCTCTTAGATTACCAAGGTAAGGCTATATAGGCTGTCACGCTGGCTAAACGAGGGATGGTAAAGTTCATAGGCCTTAGTTAACAAGTTTGTTTTAACTCTAAGGTGTTCTTCAGGTATCACACTTTATCTTCCTTCACAATGGTGAGATACGTAACTGGAGAAACGTGCATACCCCTTTCGGGATTACAGATGTAATGTTATGTCTAACTTTAATAGTGTTTTTAGGTTTAAATTTTTTTTAGCTTTAAAATCGGGGTATTTTCAAACAACCTTTCCATCGCTATTTCATTTTCTCAGAAGTGGAATATAAAAAAAGAAGTTTGACGTGATAAAAGAAATGCAAATTTCTAAATTCCATGTTTCTCACTTGAGACTACCTTGAGAACCTCATTCCAGGTCACTGCGGCAGGACAGTCGCGGAGTGCGTGTAGGTACGATATCGACCCTTCCATCGTTGTACTGCCGGAGCATGGACCTCCTCGCAAAATGAGACGGTTATGGCCATAGTCTGCCATGCTGGCCAAGTGCGGGTTGGCAAACTCAGAAAACTTTTCTTTTTTTTGAAGACTCACGGTAGCAAGTGATATTTAAACTTAAAACGCAAATTTTAAAGTGGCACGCGCTAGGGATTTGAACCCGGTCTCCCGTGAGAGGTCGCATTTCTAACCATCGCTGTCGCTGCTTGTGCTGTAGGTACAGCGTGACCAAAACGCCGCGCGGCGCCGCGCGCTACGTCCGCTGTGTGTATCCCTGCACGGACGAGCAAGTTATTTTGGTTGCGAGTTTATTACTCACTCCGGTTGCAGCAGTCAGTTTTGTTTTCGTTTCCGATTTATGTTATTAATTAATTCGAAACAGTCATATGAAATGGTCACATTAACAGATGAGTAATTGCTACCATATTTCACTCGCTTCTAACTAACAACATACTAGCAGACGCACACCTGGTCGTGCTCTCATTTAGTATGTGACGTTAAAATCATGTTATCCGCTTAGGGGCGTAAAACGAACACATTCTCGAAGTACTCGTAGGGCGGGCTAGACTAAAGTATATTTTTTTCGAGTGGTTCGACTAGTTTTTAAGACTTTTACGGGGTCCTTCCTCGTGAGCCTCCACCGATTGCAGCGAGGACGCGGCCATGATTAAAAGGGCCATGGCTTACACCTTCGAAGATAAAAAAATATGACAATTAACTTGAAAAGTAACAAAACCATCTTTATTTCATATATATAAGTATACACTTCAGCCGATTTTCCCCATGACTGCAAAATTGAAAAGAAAAGCAATGATTGTCGTGAAATGATAAAAGTCAATTACTAGATGCGACTTTGGTATGCAATTTTGGTATAAATCGCTATAGTTCATTGGCGTGCCTATTATTAACATTGCCATGTAAAGAAGCGTACGGCCAAGTTAGATTTCTTTCTCGCTCGTGGCGCTTGAAACAAGTCTGCAGAATGTTGAACTTAGGATACAGATTTGTTTGTATACGGTTACAAATTGCTTCTTCACAGTGACAATTTCTGAACGGTACGAGGAAATGAGCTTTAATATGACAATTTTAGGACCCAAATTGAAAGCGGTGTGAAAATGGAACCGCTTACTCCGCGTCCCGGAACAAAGTTGCCGCGACTGGCGCGGCGCCAAGCGCGGAGACGTCGTAGGGACTGTGCCCACTATAGGCCGTTTACGGCTGTATGTCAATTGAGTAAAACTGTATTGACTGCCGGTAGTCGTGGTGGTTGCATGTGCGACTGCCGATCGATAGGTCCTGGGTTCACAATCAGGTTTAAGCAATATTGGGTTTTCGGACTTAGATTTTCAAGTAGTGGCTCGGAGTCTGGATATAGGCGAAATGTTACGGAGTAAAATATAATTACACAGAAAAAAGTACCATACCAGTTCAGGGGCAACTTTCGCTAGCACGTCACAAGAGTTTATTGAACGCCTAACACTACTAGAGGGCCCGTCCTATTATCGTTTTTGACTGAATCCACTGCTGGGACAGCGGGTTCTCTCACAGATTAATGAAATTCGTTGGAGCAATAGTGGGCACAGCGTGCAGCATCGAGTGTACGCGCGCTTAACTAAGTAGTGCTTTTTAGGAAATGATAGAATTAGAAAATCTTTTTTCATCTGTCATACCACGGTTGGCTTATAATTATTACAAAAGAAATACCAGACAGCATTACGATGGCAAGGACCCTCACTTAGTCTTGACTTTGTTATTCACACATGGCCCAAGACTACTGGTTTTCAGTGAGGACCACTTTTTCTCAACTAGTTCGGTAACGGCGACAAGAATTATAAGATACAAAACAATTTAGAAATAACACAAAAAAGTATAAAATATAATATAAATATGTATAAATATATAAAGTATTGCCTGCCTCGTCGTCGGTCGTGTTGGTTGCATGTGTGACTGCCGATCGGGAGGTTCCGGCTTCGATTCCCGCATCGAAAACTACAAAATTTTCTAATTTAGAATTTCCAGTAATGGTTCGGAGTCCGGATATATGCTCGATGTATGGTAACAGGCTCACCACCTATTCCATAGTGGGCATCGTGGGAATGTTCTGCATTCCTCTGCCTACCCCTTCGGGGATTCCGTGCGTGAAGTGACGTTACGTTACGTTAAGTATAACAATAACACAATAAACAAACATGAGCAGGTGCCACGAAGAATGCACTTTCACACATGCAACTAAAGGATAGCAGGTAGGTAGTGGGTTCATACCAGGTGAGTGCGTGTAGCGTGTTGTTAACATATTTTATTATTGTAATGCAAATGTGTTTATTCGAATGTATTTGTTTACGAACATCTGTGGGTGTCCATGTGTGTTTGTATTGTATATGATTGTGTGTGAATGAGTGCGTTTGTTTATGTGGATGTGTGTAGGTACTCATATTTGTTGCTAACGTGTGACCACGCTCGAATGGACGTTGCGTGTGCGTGTGTGTGATTGCGGGTGATTTAGCGCTTGTGAGCTTAACGAGCAGTTTTGTAGAAGTAATAAATGTGATGTGTGTGTGAGCGACATCAAAGCGGAACTAATTATAGGCCGCGGCGGTCATTATTAATAATCTAAATAGAATATTAAGTAACCGCTTCTGGCCATTGTAAATTATTCTATTTTAACACTCATATGGGGCTTAAAATAGAATAATTTTCGTTACAAAATACTGTACCACATGTTTTTAATAAATATATTATTTATAAAGCCAGTCATATTTGCCTACATCATTTTGTGCCCTCACAAGCTACTATGATGTAAAGCGAGCACCTAAGGTGCCTAATATGATTTTTATAGCACTTCATTGAAGTTCTGGATAGAAACCTCACGTGGACGCTAGTAGCATAGCTGGCGCTCAATTATCTTATAGAGAGACGCAGTCTCCTCGGTCGCTGCGGAGACTTTACCTGGTGCATTAAGAAAGCAAAACGAGATAAAAAAGTTGAAACAGAGCAATGATCAGTTTTAATATCGCGGTTTATTGCGGCGACGCAGCGCCCCGGCGCGGCGGCAAACATTAATTACTTTGTACTTTGACTTGTATCGACAGGTCGCTTCAGTCGTTCCGTTTCGCTACGATCACCACTAGAAAATGTGGAGGTTATATTAATAGTACTTAGCAGTTAGTACGTACGTATGTCCACAGGAGTACAGGCGGCCACTCGCAGGAGCTGCATGAAGCCCGCCAGTCTGCAGCTACACGACGAGCTGCGAGACCTTGGTGGCACAGTGTTTCACTCTGTACACACACGCACGTAGATATCCGCTGGGCTACAGCAATTGTACTTAACGTGATTTGATCCAGCACGAGACTGTTGCTGTAGCTAATCGAAAACGGCAGATGTTTACAATACATTTGAAATTGCTACATGCTTTGTGGCGTCGTGCTGAGCGTCGCGAGGCCCCACCTGGCGCTCAGGTGCGCCGGCCTTGCTGCGCCAACTTCCACATTTGATGAAACACAGGCGGTGTTGCCGAGAGGAGGATCACTGGGCGGCTACCACTCTACTGTCGCGTGTGTAGTATTGCTCTGAGACGACTAAGAGTACAGCGCAACAGCAGAGGCCATACGGGTGTAAGAAGTGGATATTGAGTATGAGCCGTGTAATGAGTTTCTTACCGTACATAGGCGGACATCGAGCTGGTTGGAGGAGCGCGAGATGGGAGCAGCGCGGACGATAAAGAGGTGGCGCCGCGCGCGTGGCGCGGCTGCCGGAGACCACGCCGCGGTGCGCGAGCCGGGCGCGTTCTTCCGACAGCCTTGTTAGTGGCGCAAATTAATCATATCCAACAGATTACCATTTTAATAGGCTCACTTTAGATTAGTTTGATGGATGATACGGAATTACCTCGTATATCTGCTCAAGCAAACTGATTAGCTCGTAACTGGCTATTTATGTGACGGGATATCGGGAAACGTGCCATACAACGCCAGATATATTTCTAGAATAATTACCAGACCGACTTCATTACTGTTTTCGTTCATATTTTTGTCGATTATGTAAATTTACAGTTGATTGACATCGTAACGTGAATATAAATCCAAACTTGAGTAAATGTCGTGGTCACGTCACGTTACGTTACGTTACGTTACGTTACGTTACGTTACAATTTATTCACTATTTGCTTTACTATTTTTCACTTAATATTATTCATACATCAAA
>DWEI01003246.1:0-13079 GCA_018245875.1 Mysoria ambigua | reverse complement strand
CGAAAAGGGACTTTTACATACAATATTAATAGGTACTATTACGAATTTGACAGGCCGTTGGCTAGCCGAGTCGTTACGAGCGCCACTGCCAGTCGACGGGGCTCGGGTTGCAATCAACCTGACACAGCGCACTGTTTTTGTCCATAGTCCCCACGTTGGGCATGCGGGTTGAGGATAGCAGAGCTCAGCTTCTCACGCCACCTACGCGTCTACCCATACAACATAGACATTTGCCAACATTTTAATACAATTATAAATTTGGACATAACTAATTTCAAAACATACTATGTTTCAGATTGGTGCTATACTTGCTCATCAAATTTATTGAAATAAATATGTATATGCAAAGTGCATTGCTTTTCAACGTACAAATTTAACCAATACATTTACTTATTTCAAGATTGAGTAATCGTGGATCAGGTATACATTTCACCGACATTTCACCGGAACTACCAGCTAGCTAGGGATTAAGTCATCCTATACGATGTTACGTCACATCTCGACCATTACACCTGTATGTCTGCAACGGAGCTACGGATCAGCTGCGAGGCTGACCAGATGTGCTATACTCAGAAAAACCTCGTGTAGAACACATCCGGTAGCGGGTGGAAGTGCGCAGCCGTCGCTAGTCTGCGTCTCCCGGACGGCCTGGAGCCTCCCGCTCCCGAGGCCCGCGGTATCGTTCACGCGCTACTACTGGACTACATAACATGTGGACAAATAACCTTTTGTGCAACGTTCGCCAGCAACCTTCGCTACTTTGAAACGAATGGTTACGTAATCAACATTCTTAACACACTGTTCAAACTTATATACACGAAACTACACGACATACATTTATTATTCTGAATTAGCTAATAAATTTACGTTTTGGTAATTTATTTCTTCTAATTATTTCATAATTATTTACTATAATTATAATTACTATACTACGGGTAGTATAGTGCTGCAATGGTAACCACCCAGAATAAATATTTGTCTGATGTCACAAGATTTTCTGTTGCTGGCTATCTATATCTATTTAGATAAGTAAGTTAATATCTTATCTATGCAGATAAGCTGTAAGTTATAGATAAGTTAATACATATATAATATGATCTATGAAGATATGTTGACTGTCTCGTTGGCCGTGTTGGTTACAAGTGCGACTGCCGATCGGGACTACTTTTTTCTAATCTAGATTTTATAGTAGGAATTCGGAGTTTGGATATGTGCCCTTTGCACTAAAATAGGCTCACCGTCTATTCCATAGTATGACAAACCCAACTGGTAAAACATAAAAGTGTTTTGCATTCCTCTGCCTACCAGTTGGAGGATTACAAGCGTGAAGTTACGTTTATGTAGATAAGTTTATTTGTTACACGCTACAGCCTATCAGCCGCCCGGATACCGTAACACTACTCTTGATGTTTAGTTTGAAATCAAACGGCAGTGTGCGGTTATGTCACATATCAGCTAATTGAAGTACATACAGTATAGCACACACTTGCATTTTATTAATTTAGTCTAACATTAATTTAGCCATATCAATCTACCCCCTTCTACATAAATCTAGGTTTTGCAGTTTGGTCTCGTGAAAGTTACTGATTTTAGGAAATATGTAACAATATTAAAGTTTTGGTTATGGATGATTCGAATTGAAATCACAGATTCTATCGATATTTACGAGTTGTATTTACTGATGAAACAAAACTGTATCAATCTAGGAACTTTATGTTCAAACACTACGCTGTTGAAGTAGTCAGAGGTAAACAGTAGCACAATTCACATCTAACAATTGATGGCATAATGATAGCAAACATTCGCTGCGGACGTATAGTCACGGAGCCCGCATGCTGCGCGTTTAATTAAACATTGCGCCGGGACAACTGGGCGGAGCCTGGTCTATCGTCATATCTAATCAACTGCGAGACAGATATATGACGATTAATATAAAATTGTAGAGGTAACAAACATTCCGACGTAAATACTCAGCATAAATATACATAGATAGATACACGGACAGAATGCCAATGCTTGTAATTGTCCACAAATATTTGTAATGCGTGGGAATACGCCACAAGACACAACTCAGCGGTCGAAAAAGAATATTAGGACCCACGGGGCTTTCTAGTACATTGGATAAAACAGCTTCACTTGAGCTAATTTAAATATTAATCCGCGGTAGTTCGATATAAATAACAATAATTAATGTCTGTCAACAACTAGTTTTGTCTCACTTGTCATGTGCACTAGTTCAATACCGCCTTAAGTTTGCTACTGAAATGGCAGCAAGAACCGAGCCACTTAGTAAATACTTCTCACTTACGGCACGCACTAAGCGGTGGGATATTGATAAGTTGGACCGCATACAGTACTGGTTCATGTATTTGCGAACCAACCCAGCCTACTAGCCTTAAGCGTGCAACGAATGAACGGCAAGGTTGATTTGTTCCAGAGAATAATAGGCATTCGAGTCAAGTGGAGTCGGTAATGAAAGATCAATGGAACAAAGGTCTGGACGCTACCAACAGGTGGCCCGGAAACGCACATCGGTATTTGTTCCGTCTTCGATGAGGCTTCACGTAACCACATCCACCACACCGTACCGGCTGGTTAATTAGTAACCAGTAAAATAATAACCGGTTCAATAATAACCGGTAACAAACGCACGCTTGTGAATAGAAATGTTTAGTAACTTGCATCATCGTCAACGCACTCACGTCCACTGATTGACATATGCCTCTTCAATAATGGCATTAACATATAAGCGAGTGTTAGTAAGTTTGACTATTTGGAAGTTTGAAGATAACACAAACGAACGAACAAAACACCCAAAGAAAGACCAAACATTCCCTACGTCGTCGATCTACTGCCAAATCTTTGATTTGTACTTTTACAATCGCGAATGACCGGTGTCAATTTGTACGATGCGATAAAATAAACAGTAAACAACAGATACAAAACCTATCACTACGTTTCGCGGAACCAAATCAGGTACGTGATGAAAGTAATTGGTAAATGTTTGTACTACAAGTATTTACGTGTAATGTAATCGCGGTGCAGCGCCGCCGACCGCCGGCTTCGTGGGCGGTGCGTCGCACGCTAGCTGACGACCCGCCACCATCTGTGCGATCCATCTGCCACCGACGAGTGCGAGGCCTAACTCTGATTGGGAAAGGCTCCTTCGTGTTTCCGTGCACAGCTAAACTCTGGGGTTACGCAGCTAACTCCCGCGAGGGCACAGTGACGTTCGCCAGCGCACGGCTATTCCCCTTCTCTTAATAATATTGACATTTATTCCTTTTTTTTTTTACATCTTTTCCACTTAGAACCCTCACAGATCACTTGTGTATTACATTGACAACCCGATGTGAATGCTATGGTTGGAATCCTTTTGCACAGCCACCACTATCCCAGTGTGCTCGACGAGCGGTATCAGGTTCGATGTTTAGACACATACAAGCGGACCTTGAATTATTAATATCCTATTTCTTGGTATTACTAGCGCTTCAGTGTCTCTGCTCAATGTCCGCGCAGTATGTATTCCTAGTAAGAAATATATTTTCGCGCTCATGCGATATTCAAAATGGATGAAAATTAAAATTACGTCTACATTAATATTGCACTCTTTGGATGTAGATTTAAATGGAGAGGCTGTGAGTAGGCTGTAACTATCGATATGTATCAGTGAGTACGTGTTCAGAAACAGCCGCGGCCGTCACTTCGTAGAACATTAATGCAGGTCAAAAGTCTGTGACGCGATAACATATTATTTATATCTATAAAAACTTTAATACTCAAAACATGAATAAGAAACTATGTCGCATACCCACAGGACGATAGTAAAAACGATCAAAAATGGACCACATATCGTAACGGCGATTTTACATATTTTCATCACCAATTACAACAACAATGTGATAAGGACACCCAAAACTATTGACCCGCGGTACATCGTCCGGAAAGACAGACGTGCACTCGTATTACTGGACAAGAATAAGTATTTTTTTATTGCGTTATATTGTATGTTATTGTAGTCTACGAACTAATTAATTTCTTTGTTGAAAGATTTTCTGTTGGATTCTGTAAATATTTTCTAATAGATAAACTGTAGCGGTAAACGATATCCAAGAGACATTGCAGACGGGCGCACGTAGCGCTCGCGGCCCGCGCGGCGCCGTGCACGCGCGACCGAGTTGACAATCGATAGATGGAAACGACATTTTCGAACATTCGTATCGCGGGACGGAATCCATGACACTAATGAACCGCTCAGGAACGCTCTTATAGACAGAGGTAACTGCTTTCGATTATACACAAATGTTTTTATTATAAAAATCGGATAATATATATACATATATTGTTCGTGTAATATACGTACGTGTTCTGTCCAAGGGCACTAAAATATATTTACGAAAAACTCGCAGCGAATTCCTGCGCAGGTGTAGAGTAACGCTTCAATAAATCACACCGGCTAGATCATCTATCTTGATATGACAGGTAAATTTAATATGAATTATAGTTATATATTATACGTCAACAAAATTCTGTGCCAATATTTTATATTAAAAAAACTGTTGTAATTTATATAAATTCAGTAGCTACAATGCACAACAAAATGTGTATTTTTTTGTAAATATATTGCGATCGCAGGATTTGTGTGCATACAATATTAACATAAGCCTCTTCCGGCGGCGCGTTTTAACGAGATGTTGTGCCGGCCGAGTTCAGGTGCGCGTTCGCGGGCAACTGGACGCGACGACCACTCCCGCGGCATCGACAGCTCAGTCGACAATAGATGGTGAAAAATAAAGCCGGGACGTCCGGTAAAATAGCTTTCTCGTTATAAATAAGGTTTACTCGACCCAATCCACAATTCATACAACATTAGTCCGACCGTCGTTAACCCTTGTAACTGGCGCATTTGTTCCGGGCTCGAGGACGACGGGCGAGTAGCGGCGGCCCGGTGCTCTGCTTACACGGCGACCGTGCGAACGGAGCATGACGGCCACACGTCGCGCCGACGACGAGAGCAGATTGAAAAGGATACGTCACGCGGGCGCCCGCGGCGGCGGAGCGCAGCGATCTGTCCGCGGAGACGGATCGCGGGCTGCCGGCCCTCGCGTCCGCCTCGCGCGTTCTGTCCTCGGGGTAACACTTCAGCTTCATTAAACATGGGCATCTCGAATTCATCTCTGTAAAGGTGAGGTTTTTATAAGTACACTTCATTTATATCGTTTATGGGGTGCATGATGGGGGTCTCCCAGGTTGGCGACTATACCAAATTTTTTATCACTCACGATCAGCTATCGACTGGACTAAGATTTCGTTTATATAACATTTACAAGGTATTTATGCATGATACTAGAAACGGAATGTTCTACAGCAGGGTATAAAGTTAAAGAAGTAAAGTACGAGTAGATTAGACGCTCAGACAACAGGCGTTACGATCGCATCTTAAAAGCTTCGTTTTTGATTAGTTTTGTACCATTAGCTTATAAAAATGATTATATTACAAGAGTTAAAGTGTTATTAAGATAAATCATAGCACACATAATAGCACTTGGCTTTCGAAATACTCAGACACCTTACACCATTTATTTGCAAGAGTAAATGAATGTTACCGTGCGGCTGGCAACATCAATTACAACCGCAGTTTTTATTAAACGTTAATTTCATATTCCCCGGAAGTATCTGTACAAAACTGCAGATCAGCCGCTCCGCCGTCGGCGCGGCGCGGGGCAAGCGCAAGGGGCGCCGACTCCGCTGCCGATGAATTTGCAATGCGAAGTGGAGCACGCAGCGCGCCGGCTTTCCGAGATTATTATGCGTTTAAACACTTAGACAAATAAAACTAATCTCTCGAGTTCGACTAAGGAACCAGAGAACAGCAAACGACAATAATCTTAGAACACGTTCGCACACAATGATCTTATCCCAAAGTAAACTTAACTAAGTAACATGCAGAGGTACATATATAAACATAGATGTATAGGTGATTTTTACACCCAAAGAACAAACATTTATGCACACTACCCCTATAATTGTCCTGGGTGAGATCCAACCCGAGACCCTCGGCTCGGCAATCACGTATACTAACTACCGGACCAACGGACCAGTAAACAATGGAACAAGAAAAATATGAGGCTGATGGTCAACTCTGAGAGTATAAACAACTGTCAAACGATCGAGTGAGTTTTTTTTACTTTAGAAACTGGCACACATATATACATATGTATAACAGAATGGACAAATAATCCCATCGTATCCCCACCTGGCTCGCACTGAACACGACTCCCTTCTTTTAGCTTCATCTAATCTTGCAACAATATTGCCCGTCGGCTTGAGCTATCCATTAGAGAGATGTTTGTTTAGCATTGCATATTCACGAAACGTGGTAGGTGAGTTGCTGTTATGAGAGCTAAGGGCGCGCGCACACGAGCGACGTCGCGAGAACGTCGCGACACAGCATGAAGATGCGCCGCTAATGATGCTTACGTAAATACGCGGCACCGTATGAAGGAAGACGGGTATTTCGTCGCGCTGTTGTGAAAACGATGTGAACAAATGTATCTTTATATTGCCCTACATCTGATTAAACAGCTCCGGCGCACACGTGTGCACACCTCAACAAATAGTTGTTATTAACCAACCGCTTCTTTATGCGGCAGTGTCACTATCGGTATAATGCATTAAGGCCGAATTATTAAATCATGTCGGTTCTAATACTTTATATGATGCTGTCGGAGCACCAAATACGTACCTTCACGTCTTTAATCCCCGAAGGGGTAGTCAGAGGAATGTAGAACATTCCCACTGTTCACCAGTTACGTTTACTTTACGTCCCACAATGGAATAGGTGGTGAGCCTATTGCCATGCATCGGGCACATATCCAAACTCCGAACCACTACGAGAAAATCTAAATTAGAAAATTTTTGTAGTGTTCGACCCGGGAATCGAACCCGAGACCTCCCGATCGGCAGTCGCACCCGCAACTTCGTGCCGAGATGCAGGATGTCGTAAGTAACGTTTACGCCCGGACCTGGTAGGTCGTAAATTGATGAGTCTTTCCGAAGCCCAGCTAAATGCCCTGTCCACCTACGGAAAGGAGTGTAGACAGAGCAAGAGCATAGTATGTCTATGGTGGGAATTACCGGTATAACCCCTCAGTCCAGGTCCATTTCCAGCAGTGTTATGTCTAGCACTGCCTGATTATGATGATGTAGACTTTGAAACAAGCAAAATTACTGTTACAATAAAAATATACACTTAATATTTTTCAAAGAATGTTCATAACAGCAAGTCAATGATAACGACAACAATTTGAAGGCTTAGTGGAGTCTTAATGGAGGTGTGGAGTTTGGTTATTGTTACATCATCAAGCTAGGTCATTAAAGGAGGAGGATAGATCGGGGCCAGAATACGAGCTACAGTATCGCCCGCCTGTCGTAAGAGGCGACTAGAAGCAGGCTTCCAGGGCTTAACGCAACGCTTAGACTGGGAGCTCGGACCGCTCAGTCAGAGATATCGAGAAACACGTCTATATGCGAGCCGCGTACTGTCGTGAGAACTTGATTCTCCTCCAGAAGAAGGGCCGCTGGAGATCCTGAAATCCTCCCACTAGCAAGGAAGCCCGCCGAGGGGGTTTTAGTGCGGTCAGAGTTCCACATAACCGGTATCACTCCCAGGGTATCGGGTATATTGTGAAGGTCCCCTCTCCCCAGAGAGCATGTATCATTTTATTATTTAGCCCTGCACAGACGCCAGTTTCGCAGTAGAGTACCATTGCGCTGCGTTGCTATAACACTTAATGATACGCCAGGCTAGCTTTGTTATAATGATGTGGCTGTCATTAAACTTTCACAGCGTGCAGAGCGCGCGGGCGGCTCTGATTGGGAAATTGGGCCAATAGCGGGCGAAATTGGTTAGTTAGGCTCTGGACGCCCTGCATTATTTAACGTGACTATAATTTCCTATCAATGCTTTTAAACTTAATTAACATAATATTGGCTTGTATCGTATTATCGTCCGACGTTGGACTTTCATGTGAAATTTGAAAATTACAATATTCAATATCTTTCTGAAGTTCAACAATTAAGCAACAGTATCATTAAATTATTGCTAATTATGTGTAATAGCCATTTTGTAGCTAAACATGCATTACTGTGCGTAGAGCGGTTGCCTTATTTTGTAAGAACACGCCACAAGAACTAGCCGACATAGTAGCTCTAATTATAGTACTCGTGTGCGTAAACAAAATTCTTTAAACCGTATATAATTAAAATGTCTAATTCGTTTTATACTATGCGTATTAGGTTTATTAAATCATATATATGTCTGCTGCACTGGGGCAGCGTGGTAAGTTTAAGCCGTTTGCAATTACAAGAGAAATTCACATCTAGCATTGCGACGTAATAATGGTTGCAACCGTTGTATAAAAATACACCTAATACGACGACCCGATAGTCATGCAGTCCGGCTGCAGTTTAAATTAAATTCATCAATCACGCATAAACTTGATCAATGTTTCAAAAGCGTCGTACTCTATTGTGGTGTTGTCAGTGGCGGTCTACAGAGTTGCTAAACACTAAGTAAACTCCGCCAAGTGTATGATGACACAGCCCCACGCCAGTAATTCTATCGACGCGCCGATGCATAATGCATGACTGCACTTACGCTGAATCTCTCGCGGCGCCTGCGTTGCATCCAATCTAACGCTCCATTAGCATCTATTTCATTTTCATTGCTACGACTGTTGCTGCTTTTGCTATATCCGCGGAATGTGTTCCACTAATACTAGCAGAGATGGACACGGAATGTTGGCGATGTATAAACCGTTCGCTACTACCGCTGAGAATCGTGGTACGGGCGAGAGGAGTCGTTTCGAAAGAATAACTCGAGTGTGCATCGACGAGCGCGTTTCGTTTCGAGTGTCGGCCCTTGACTAAGGTGGAGATCACTTCGGGTGCCTCTTCGCAGCCTTGGCTCGCTCATGTCTTGGTTTATTTTCACGCGTGTCGTGTTAGTATGTTGCTCTCGAGTGTATTATCAACGTCTCTCATCAACTCGGTGAGATCATGCAACTTCTGTGTTAGGCGTATACTAATAAAATAAATGTTACGCATTCTTAATAAAATCAACTTAACATAGCTATAGAAAATAAAAATTCCAGTATTAAAATAGTTTATTACGTATATATTATCGATAACATATTTATGATAAAAACAGGTTACAATGTTACATTCACAAAATGTTTTGAGGGCAGGGTTAATTAATAACTCATTTTATTAATGGGGTGTTATTTAGAAAATGGAAATAAAGCATCTGTTCAAATGTTGTTTTATATCTGTACATATACTACCCACATTAAAGTAATACGCTACGTAAACTAAAATGCTGATCGAACGGACAAACAATGGCCGCAGCGCTCCGGCCCGCTATAAATAGCGCCCAAAAGCTATCGTCAATCAGTCTCATTACGTATTTAATTCACGTCCGTGCAACCGCGCGCATAGCTGCTGCATACATCACGTGTGCATTGGGTACCGCTCGCTACTACTCCTACTGCTCACCCGTACTTCGTTGTGCTTGTACATTTTCGTACCGTTCTATACATAACCGTTGCTGCGTAAGTCGCACACACCCGAACAGTACACGATACTGAGGTGTCGATGGACAGCAAACACCGCGTAAGCCCGGCCGGGCGGCGCGCCGACGGCACACGCGGCGGGTAACGCCAGCGATTGACGGCGCGGCGGCCGCTGGCGCCGGACTCGCCTCATCAATATCGGGCAGAGCCGTTACACCTACGCGGTGTCAGTATCGGCAGGCCGGCCTGCGATCACGGACGGATATGGTGTCCACTTTCGCTGTCCGTATTCCTGTTCATTATTATATTTAAACAGCCGCCAAAAACTTTTATCGCCGACCTGGCATCGACTGCTAGCAAATACCATTAGGTACGAGATTAGCCGTTGGATGGCATTAATTGTACACGTGGCAAAATTAATATTTAAATGTATATAAGTAAACAAAGAAATCAATTTTTATATTATCTAAGTTGACAAACACCGTACTTATCATTTAATTTAAATTTAAAAATAATAAGGTCAATTTACATTCAAAAGACTTGAATTTGTTTTATAATCAATTAGGTAATTGTTTCTTTAAAGTAACAAATAAACAAAGATTTTTATTTTATTCTTAACAATAAAGTAATCAAGAAAAGATGTTATCTAATGTCAATAACCAAAAAAATTTCTTAAATTTCTATGAAAAAAAAATAACGGCAGCGGGCAGCTTACTTTCTCTTTCTTTGTCTTGCAAATTTCTCTATTTCCATTGAAATTCAGTGAGGAAGAACACTGATGTAAGAATCGGTATTAATTTTGAATATCTTAATTATGAATGAGCTACGTAATTATTGCTCTTGGCTGAGAAGTAGCGGAGTATTATTAAGCAGCGAACACTGCCAAATGATTTAATTAAAATATGGAGAAATATGAAGGGCTGATTATTTACATATTTATATGTCGTTCACGAAATACTAAAGATTAGCAAATGTATATTCCATCTACATATTGTACAAATTACCTGGTTAATTGTTCTCAAAAACAGAGGTAAATAACATATAAAGTTACTTAAGTGTTACAATATATCAGTTTATTAAGCAAAATGAATAACGCTTGCTGCTGCCTCAACAGATGTATGGTTGCACGCTTGATTGGTGATCCCGAGGTCCCGGGTTTCATTCCCTGCTCAGGGACATTTTTCTAACTTAAATTTGTGCCCGGTACATGGCCAGAGGCTCACCACCCATTCCATAGTGGGACGTGAACGTAACAGGTGAGACACGGGTGTGTAAATTCTCCTCTGCCTACTTCTTCGGTGTTGACCAGCACGATGGTAATTTAAATGAATTAAACATACAAAACTATATTTGCCTCAATCCCTTAATAAAATAAGTTCTATTATTTCTAGACGAGCACACGACGTATCGCCAGTCCCACGTAGAGCAGCTACGCCGTAGACCGTAGCTCGCAGCGTAATCAAAATTCTGGTCACTGCACAGCGATTTCGCATCGCTCGGTGCCCCCGTGCGGACGCAACTGAAATTAATTATTACTCGTTTGCACTTGCCCACAAACAATGGTTTTTGAGCGCGGAATCACGCGGTCACCTGTCCATGAAATACGTTTTGTGGACTTTGTCAAAGTTTGCTAAAAGATAACGAACGTGTTCCTTTAGTTATCGTGTTGTTTAAGATTTAAGAGTAAGAGTACAGATATTTTAAGCGGTTATTGTCGCTGCGGCATCGAGATGTGAATTACAAATTAGCTGCGTGTTATATATGAGAATCGACAGATACCTATGTCTTAAATTCAATAATATTAAATGGTAGTTAGTTGTTTCAGACTTGAGCGTCAAGTGACTCTTTACATCTCTATGTCGAGCTAACTCAGAATATTCAGGTTATCTCGTCTAAAATGCCCTATTATGTTTAATTGTCAACACGTTACCTACACATTTAATTACCTTAGATTGCAGTTGGTTCAACTTATAAAGACGTTATGTTTAGTATACAGAGATGAAAAGAGGTCTGAGCGCTGCATGCACAAATTGTAAGGCCAGCGCAATGCCACTGAGACGTAATTCCATTGCGAGCTCAAAGGAGCAGCTTGTCCTCCGCCGCTAAGCAGCTTTCCCAATACATTGAAAATTGGTCCGGATAGTCTGATGCACACTGAATTAAATTTGCATGAACAAATTCAAGATTTTTGTTGTATTGATTTATTGTCTTTAACATTAGAATTTTTATGCAACGGTGGGATATAGAGTCACTTCAGGCTTGTAAGCATGGAGACATTTGGCCAATGACGCTTTTTGCCTGCCCTGCAACCGACTTGGCGATACTATACCGGTATACTCATCATAGGAACAGATTCGTTGATTCTCAAGTATTAAATAGAAACAGTTCAAGTTGCAAGTAACAAGTGTAACATACAGGAAAACATATAATATAATACGTATTTTATCTTCTTCTCCGTTTCCTTGGCAGTCAGGCTCTTCTTTTACACACGGCACTTCTCCACTGTTTTTGCGCATGGACTTGCTTCCCTCTGGTACAGCACAAATCGAACGCTATGTTAAAAAATCACTATTTTTATAAAGTAAAAAAAACTTGTAGGAAAATATCCATCAGGATAAAATAACTAAAATAATATTTATCATGATATAAGTTTTGTGTCAATAACATATTGTATGTATATATGTGTATAACCATGTTACTGTGTAGGTCTCGCATTACCAACAGTAAATCTATTTCATTTCAGTATTTCAATATTAGGTCATCAATCGGAGAGCTCACTCATACGAGTGGAGTTTTGTGTGGCTCGTACGGTTCGGTTTTACCTTATATCCTTTTGCGTATAAATCCGATACGACGTTACATAAAGTTGAGAGTTTATACAATACAAGCCATGGTAGCTGTATCGCGATGGAAGCTGATGCGTCTTTAGTGCCGGTGTAATTTTACGAATTTCATCCTATAAGGCTTAAGAGCAATAATAACGAACGAAGCAATTTATAAAGGTAAACTTAGTCTTTACAATGCGTAAGGGGAGGAAACAGCGAGTGTAATGACACATGATCATTGTTCATTCTTCCGCTCATTATAACGTCTTCCATCTACAGTAAAATAAAGACGAGCACAGTCACAGTTGGGTACTGTGTTCATAAACTAAGTTTAGATCCCGACCATCATTAAACCGAATCATCGTTCGATTTCAGCCTTCATCTCCGAAAAAATGGGTGCAAACTGATTGAGGCGTTTTATTTATAGATTGTAGTGAAGAAATTGCTATGAATATAAAATGTCTCGTGCGGTGAACAGGGGGGCAGCCTTGCGCAGCGGTAGTGCCTGCGGTATGTGGTGAGCACAGGCAAGCGTACTGTTTGTATTCGAGGTATCTACTCGTCGACATCAACCCTTCTATCGTTCCACTGCTGGAACAGGGGTCTCCTCTCAGAATGAGAGGGCTTAGGCCATAGTCTGCCACGCTGGCCAAGTGCAGGTTGGCAGACTTCACACACCTTA
>DWEI01003245.1:0-13080 GCA_018245875.1 Mysoria ambigua | reverse complement strand
GGAGGCGCGGCAGGTCTGTAAGGATAGAGATATTTGGCACTCCGTGCTCTCTGCCTACCCCGTAAGGGACTCGGCGTAAAGATATGTATGTATAACAGTACAACGTAAATAAATCGAAGAGCCAAGCAAGGAACACGGCAAATATATAAATACATATATGAATATTACCAACTTATGCAGCGGTGACTGTCTTTAAGTTAAGCATGCATACCCTTTATATAATGACCTTAGTACAATTGAAACGTAACATCACGCTTGCAGTCGCCGAGACGAAAGCCAGGTAAATGTAATACACTACCACGTGTCCACAGGTAATTTTGCTCATAGTAAACTTACCTAAGTCGTGAGCATATTGCCATAAACCGGACACGTATTCAAAGTCTGAGCAACAATTAGAAAATCTAAATTGGTAAAATCCAATAGTGCCCGACATAGGATTTGAACCCAATACTTCAGTCGCACTTGCAGCTAGCACAACCAACGATGTTTAATAACCGTTCAGTTCAATCGGTTCAATTTATTCAATCAATCAATTCACTTCCTTCATAAACAAACCTATATAAAAAACATCACTTAAGCATATACATAAATGTATATTCACAGTGATTCCAAATTCAACTCAACAAAATTTTATTTCCGTCCTTCACACCCAACAGGAAAATAATAAACACGAGCCTAGCTTTGAATTATAAATTCTGCATAGCAATAGAACGTACAAATACAAAATATCTCGAACATCCTTTCATGACGTAACACAGAACACATAAGGCAGACAGTGTGGGACCGACTTTACTTGACCGTAAGGAATCTGTTGTATAGCCGGAGAATAACGTTTCCAGCGATAAAGATGAATTAATTGGCCATATAACATTTTCAAGGACTTTTTGCGTAAATGAGTGAACATAATCACTTTTCCTCAAATATAAGGGGTTGAGTTTAAAACCTTTGAATAGGTTTAAATTACACTCATAATAATATTTAACGTGTCTAATCAATTGCTAGGTTTTCTGCTTTGAGAGCAATTGCTCATTACAATGTATACGAATGAGTTATATTTTTAATTCGCCAATCACTCATCGAAGGCGGTGGTCCGGTCCGCGATGAAACAGTTCTGTGATTCCATAGAATTCTCATTGTGATAGTTTATTTGGCACCAGTTTGGGCGATGAATTCCAACTAGGCGAGTTCTTTGACCGCCCGCGTTCAGCCTTCTCATTTCTCATGCATGGAGTGCGTATATGTGGATATTATGCTGTGTGATAAAACTGGATAGTACCTAATAATGGGCCGTATTAGCGAGAGGACGAGACGCGGCGTGGGAGATATATTGAGAAAATTTATTGAATGGCTCCACCGTTCCATCTAGGCAGTTAGTGAAATACTGTAGTGTTAGTATGCTGATTTTATTCTGTACTGCTACGCAATGTATTCTGATTGAAACACCAGACTTAACACGTAAGTTTCATTTACTATTTTTATTTGTAGTTTTCCTAAGGCGCAATATACAACTTAAATTTAATTTTTCTTTGAACGTATTTCTTTCCCGACCTTCTTATAATATTTATTATTCCACTGTAATCGTGTATTGTCATTATAATATGACTCTTGTACTTATGAAATGAACATTTAGTTGCTTATAGGTTATTCAACTGATACTTATTGTTCACTGAACAATTAAAATAATTTACAAGTACATATTACAAAATTAAAAATTATTAAAGTTCAGTTATCTTGCCCATAGAAACGAGTTGTTTTTATGAACTTCAAGTTTTTAAAATCAACGAAAATCTTGACGTTTTAACCGGATCATATTTTTTAATATTCAAATAATTTAAGTAGAGTAGGTAAATACAAGTATCTCCGAAGTGCGGACGAAAGATAACATTGATATTAACGGTTTTACACATTTATAAAAATCCAAGAGATTTATAAAACATGTACTGAATTAAAAAATAAAGTATTTTATTTAATTTATAGTAGATACAATAGAATACATTATTCACAAACTGTAATAAATAAGAAGCTGAAGTGTTTGCACGCGCGGAGTAGCGCGCGGCGGCGCACTAAGTCCCACTCGCAGTTTTATGGCCGCCGTACCGCGCGCACTATCTACGGGCGCTGTTTAAAATCTTGTAACAGACTGATATTTTCTTTTACGAGTTTCGTACTACTGGGAATTTTAACTTCATAATATTAAATGTGCGTGCACACGGACGCGAATAATTGTTTTTGTTTTCGCGGGGAATTTTATCACGCGACACATTGTTCACACACACTCACAAACATTTACGCATACGGACAAACAGTTAATTATTAATGTTTCTTTGTTATTCCCATATGTTACATAGTTTGTAACATTAATGAAATACAATAACTTAAATAATCTTGTATCGTATAAATGAAAGATAGATGTACTGCAAAAAATATACCAAAATCATAAGCAAGTTTTTCCTCATATTATTTTAATACATTTAAAATTTTATATAATTAAGATAATAGATGGTCTAAAATATATTCATTCTGTAATATCATGTATATGTATATATGTATATGCATATATTAAAAAATAGTAATAACGTAAACTTTCGGATGAAGCACAAACAAAACTTCAAAAAATTGTGAAAAATAAACCTTTGTAAATGTTATGACGAAAATAAATCACGTTTAACAACTCTACGAAAATGTTTTGCAAGAACAAAGATTAAAATACATTATTTTTTGTCACATATATATAATCAGTAAGATAAGAGTTAATGATTAAATATGTTAAAGTCTAGAACAAAAAATTTAAATTTACATATTTTAGTTATAAAATTATGCTTTCTGAACATAACACGACGCGACTTTTTTTTATTTTTTTACATAAACTTTTACTTCTCACAAAAACGTAATGATTATTTACGAAGCGTTAATATTATGTAAACTGCTCTTTAATCTCCATATGTACAAAATTAGTAACCTATAATCTCATCAGTCAATCTCTCTCTCCATCTATCTGTCAAGTGCATTTAACAATAGTGCTACCAATAACCATTTATTCTTAAATAACAATTAATAATTTAAGTAAGGCCTCTTTTATTATAACAATTATAACCAAATTTATTAAATTTATTTTCGTTAGTCATTCCTTTATTTCTCTCGTGTATTTATATGCCGCTACATATATTTTATTGTATTCCAAATTAAGTTTCCATTCGTTCGCACCTGTAACCGAGGTGACACTCGGCAATTTTTTTTACTTTAAGCGTCAACTTTAGTAACTCAATAGATAAATAAAATAATTAATATTAATAATTAATATACGTATAACAGCAGTGTTTGGTCTAAAATAACTGATTTCTTATGAGGACTCCGTTACCGTGTTGTAGGTCCACGTAGGCCCAGTACTAATCGATTTAACCCGCTTAAACTTGATTTAAACATAGACATATTTGGAAACTACAAGTGGAATAACATCTAGATAATTTGAATATAACAATTCCATAGCAAATTGCCTAACGTCGCTTGCCCATTGTTACAATACATTCTGAGACATAAATAATATTCCAAGACTATTTTTATTATCACCGCTGCCTTTAGCCACCTAATTTGTATTGTAAGAAATTCCCACTTAATTTCTTATTGGTGTCAAGTGCACTGGGGTGATTAGCGCAGACTAATTGTAAATGATAAACTTCAGGTACTTGTCCCATTGTTCACTGACTTACCAGTTATAATTTAATTTGCGAACAGTTTTTTTATGGCACAAAACAATTGAAATTTATGTTTAAATGTTAAAATAAATTTGTATACCTCTATTTTTGTGTGTTTTAAATTTGTGAGATTTCCGTCGGTCGCTTAATATGAACAAACAGAATAATATAATTGTAGATAAAAATTGAAATTCTTTGTTCTTCATTATTGTGTTATGTCCAAATATGCAGAGCACCCGAGACAAGGTCGATTTCTCAATTGACGTTCTAATTACCACGTTCCACTTACGATTTGAAGTCCTTTTGGTAACGAAATTCTCTTTACAATTACCTAATTAGACATTAAAAATCACAGCAACTTATTGTTTTATCGAGTAGATATATTGTTTATATTTTGATGAAAAACAGTATTATTATACCGTTTGGGAAATATAATAATGAAATATATAGATAATATATGTACATAATTTTTTTTACTTTTGACACACATAACAAACATCTACTTGAGAACTGGTTGTGCGGCAGACTTTAAAGCAATGTTATCTAAAATCCGCTTTAATTATGTTAATATGGCAACATTTTAATTAACATAAAAAATGTAATTAAAAGAAGAGGCGGTTATCGTGCGACTCCGCGGTACGCAGTACGTACGTAACTATTTAAGAGTCTATTGGAATCTCTATCTTTTATATATAATGTAATTAGAGCTTTAAGATTTGAACTACGATTATCAGCGCCGATCGCGCGTATTCGTCGCCGATTAAAACGAAATACATTGTGTGCAATTCCCACAAAGAAAATAAAAGTAAATATGTAATCTCAACAAAGCCGCATTAACGGTATTACGTACTTACTGTAAACCTATTTATAATATTAAAAATATGCAACCGACATCCTGTTAACTCTGAACACCGCTCACTGCGGCGCGAAACACAATCTCTATATAAAATAATGCGTTGAACCGTCCTTCCTGCACGGTAATAGCCAATTTGTATATATCATACCGGTTGAACATTATGTAATTTAGCCAACAAAAGGCAAATATGCCGAGCCATTCCTCTAGTTTATGTCTGCGGGGAATGTATTAAGGTAAATTGTACAATTGAGCGCACGGGCCACTCGTTAGTCGACATGTCGGTGCGACGTGACGTCTCGACAGCGATGTCGCATTGTTTCAGGTTTGTGCGTGGCCGACCTTAGATTAAATGTTAACTGGAAGATTTATAGCGGTCACAGCGGGCTAGTTTAGTGGACGCTGAGGTTATTCGACGAAACGCTCAGTTTTCTTAAGAGCCCAATTTGTGGGAGCGCTTAACGCCGTGTCGTGCTCGTGCGCATGCGCCGCCTTTTTATTGCTGCCCCTTAACTGTAAACAACACCCATTCTTGTAGGATCTGTGTGTCTGAATTAAACTCGTCGGAATGTAACCGCGGGGAACGAGCCAACTCACGATTTAATTTATGCTTTTTATGTTACGTACGCTCTATTTTTACTTTATAATAAACACTCAACAGTAATAAACTCCGGTCACCTAAGCCACGGAGCGCAATCTGATAATTTTTTGTCAAAAATCACCTGAAATCCTATTCATGCTTAAGAATTAATTTGTCGCTCTTGGTACATTTGCCGTTATAATAAACAACCTACAGCTACATATTATAAAATTGGTCGATTCTTACACTCACCAATCTTCGTTTTGGCTTGATCAGCGGTCGGTTTTGTCCGTTCATCTTGTAGTAGAGGCCGCACGCGTTGCACAGGTAGTGGCCGGTGCCGTCGCGTCGCCACAGCGGCGTGCTCGTGGCGCCGCAGTTCACGCACTCGCGACCCTCTGCCGCACGCAAAATCGGACCGTTAACAGGAAGCCTTATTTCAACTATTGAAAAAGTATTAAAGTTTAACTAGTTTACGATTACCTGCTTTAAGAATAATAATGATTTCAATAACAAACAGAATGTTTGTATCTGTACGATATTGGAATTTAGAGCAAAGTTTAAATGATATATCGGAATTGAAGCAGCATCAAATGAAACCAAACACCAAATGTAAAATAATAGTATGAAACAAAATAAAAATGTGCAAAAGAAAAACATGATTAAAATTAGTGATGTTAAGTGAAGTGTATTACCTGTCTCCTGGCAGGCTGGGAAAGACGAGAGAAAATCACATTCAGAAACATTACCAATCAAATATCACTACACAGTACAGTCACTGAAGCATGCAAACAACTAGCCCACAAACTGTTGGATACACAATAAACTACCGAATCATTATTTACCTTTTAACTGAATTAATTACAATTACAGTGTAAAAAATAAATGCAAAAATATTTCACTAACAAGGGAAAGCAAGTCTAGTTTCACTCGTGGTAAAAATATCAAGATTTTTTTCACACGCAAGGAAAATTGAGAGAAAGTAATACCGGGGCGTTCGCGCATACATAAATGTGTCTACACATGCAAAACGCCCTTAGCAAGGGGTGTTTAACAGATATGTACGAGGTAGAAACAACTTAATATACAAATTACTATATCTACGCTGCCATCTCAACAACACACGGATGTATCTCTTACATGATAAGTATAAAATATATAAAAATGCATTATGACCACAACTTGCTTAATGAATATATTTTTCAAAAAAAAAAAAAAAATTCAATCATAACGTAGCAACAAAAGCGATTCTGTACGTACATACAAAACGCTTATTGCAAATATTACCAACATCTAGGGAACATTCAGAGCGGAACGGAGAGATATAAAGTAAACTATTACCTACATGCTAATTTCCACTATATATAAATGTACACTTCAGTATGCGCGTCTAACAACTTCGAATGCAAGCGAAATTTTTGCCCGTTAATTGTATTGCAAAAAAAGCTGTAACATCTACATTGGTTATAACACACGTACTAAGTTTACGTAAGTTTTAGCGCAGACATTCAAAATGTATACAAAAAGAAAATGAAAACGTTACTCCGAATACATTATTCATGCCAGAATTTGTAACATGCATTAATGTTTGCCCCAGGATGAGAGGCCCTCCGGAAGTAGCGCATGTTCGATACGATTTATTTTCAGCTTTTTTTTTATAATTAAAATCGATAAATGATTCGTTTATAAAATTATAACACAATCCAAAATCAAAGGTGCCCTTAGATCATTCATAAGGTACATTGAACCATAATATAATAATTGTAAATTTCATGTAATTCATAATTGTTAAGCCAAGCCGTCTCAATTTTAGATGTTTAAAATAACCTTACATAGAGACACCAATGAAGAAAAACGAAACATAATTTATTATTAATTGACGGAACGTTTATGCTGATCTTATTTTACTTTATAATAGATTCCCACCGCAAAATTGGAAACTTTCTCCCCTCAAAGTTAATTGACAATTTCACTTTTAACGTTGTTACAGAGAGGATATATGTTCCCATACGGGATGCGCGTGCGCCGCCCACCGTCTCTCTAAACTCGATTACAAGATCGATGATTTACCGAGATCGAATCCAAAACCCATCTCGTTATGACCTCGCGTCCTCTTAAAAAAATCCGATTAAATTTGACCGTAACACTATACTAAATATCCATAGACATTAGGTTTTGATCAGTCGTTCGGATCACCTTCGTCAAACAAACAATACTGGAGTAAATATAACGACCATTTTACACTCACCACGGCTACAGGTTTTTCCAACGGACAAACGTTCCGTAACTACACAAGAACATATTAATTATAATTATCTTAATACCGCACAGGAAGGACACACGAGTAAACATTTTGAAATTATTATCGCGTCTCGTTAAAATGTTAAGGTAAACAAAATGAAAATATTTTATTCAGTTTGTAACTGACTTATTAGCGGGGATGATATTACTATGCCAATTAGATTCCGTAAAAATGTAAATTGAAATGGTAAAGTTACATAGTCACAGTTCATAATACTTCTAATCATCACGACATGTCCGTTACAGCATAGACAGTGAGCATGGAGTGCCAAATAATTGTCTTACAGAATTACTTTTACTACACAGTTATAAAAGTTACAAAACAATTGACTTACGATCAGGTGTTGACAGGTAGAAAACAAGAAAATAGTCTGTCGCAGCTCTTTAAAAGCGCACACAAATAAATCAATATTTGAAGCGTGTCTCATATCTGCAACTCATTTTCTATTAATTAATCTGTGGTATCAAAACGGAAATGATCAATTAATCTTTATTCGTGAGAAAATTGCATTATCCAATTACATGGCGTGTCCTTAAGGTGCAACATAGCTTAAGGAGAATTTATAATTAGGTATTCCCTTGCATATTAAGTAGGTATTAAGTGTTTTTCTGAATTATTACACGGCGTTTGTGTGAACTAGATTATTTTAATGGACTATATATGGACATCTAATGAATTTACGTTAGAAAAGAGATATTATCCAATTATTTAATCGGCAATTTATATTTATTTAATCACACGTAGGTATAATCTAATAAATCGTACATATTCTTGTGACTAATCAATAAGTGTTTTATCCAATAATATTTCACAACAGCGATGCAGTCAACACCCAGCTCTTAGCGACTGTTAGCGTTTCGCCTTAAACGAAACGAGTTGAATGCCCTGTAGATCGTATCGCTCCAATGTATCGGTAGGTATCTTTATAATAATAATATGTATCTAGATCCGATTATCCTATTCCCCAAGTAGACGCCACAACGCATAGAATTAATGACGACACCGCGCAAGGATCCGACAAGGAAGGTGAAAGTGCTCGATCATACGATAGAAAGAATATATGTAATAAAAAACCCTCTCAACATTTTTTGGGGCTCTGGGCAATGCGGGGCATTCATCTTTTTTATGTAAAAACCAGATCACAACCGGCAATTAAATCGCCCGGACCTTATCGAAAACTTATTGCGATCGTACCGACAACTCACTTTTTGGCCTAACCCTTTATTTTTTGTTGCATCGACAAAGCCTGTAATTTGTTCCGATGTTTCTAATAAATAAACACCAATAACGATTATTAGGAAAAAATAACAGGATATTACACGACGCACGGAATTTTATGATATTGTCTCTTACAGTTATCGTTTTCCGTTCAATAGTAACGACTCTATTGATAAAACATTCGTGAAAGTCGGCGCCGCCGCGGGCGGTGGACTTTTACGAGATTTACTGCCACTTGCCCCTCATATACATCGAAATCACACGTGTTATTAAAGAGAGCAACATTTCTGATTAATCGCTGTACGATTTAATTGTTCAATCCGATTCCGACCTGACCACAGGCCGCGCGTTAATTCGTTCACACTGCGAGAGTTGCCGCTCCGTGTCCTACGGTGCACTTCGACTATCGAACAATCTACCGCATCCACTACGGTCTCGACGTGATTCCGACGCGAAATAAAGATATCATTTTATGCCCACGTAACGGTGCATGTCCAGTTTGAGATAAACCTATCCTGAACGTCTGTGGAAGTTTGATGTTTGAGCGAAAAATTCCAGTGTTTGTTCAAAATTAGAATGCGGCTCGCTCTTTATTGCCCGGAGTGACGTGCGGTCGTGACGCGGCGGCGCTACGTGACCGCGATAAAAGATTTTCATCTGCCATATTTACGTAGCCGAGTGGGCGGTTTTTATATTTCGAGAGTCTCGAGCGGGCGAGCGCACTCCGCGCGTGGAGAGCGCGCAAAGTTTTCACACGGCTCGCCCGCGAGGGGGAAACGGATCGGCGGCGACTCCGCCGGCGCTGACGGTGCAAGCCGCTCGAGTGATGCTGACCTCCGCAGAACTATCGATGCGTTCAAAATAAATGAAGACAGGCGGTTACTGCTCAATGAGATCACGCTGTAAAAACGTAACTCGCTGGTAGCCACGTACAACGCTAATGTGAGGCAGGGTAATGTAATTTAAATGAAGGACTAATTCGCTCCCGTGTACCGTGACGCGCTCTCTCGGCGCATCGGCCCATCAACACGTAACGGTTGTGGGTATTTTGCATACAAACCATTAAATTATTGCTCAAAACTTATTCTTTGTTGCGCCACAGAGGCTGTTATTACGGCTTAATTGTACGTCTGTATGCAAATAGAAAATTTTAATGGTAGCCGATGGCTCCGCCACTCCCGGCGCCGTTGTTTCACCATGTACTATATCAATGACTTTAAGTGCTAGTATTTTCAATTACCAGGACTGTTTTAAATAATATGAACTAAATTCAACTGATGACGCGTACTGATGCACGGGAATAAAGTCATTTTTCACGGGCCCTGCGCTGACCAGTGCCGAGCGGCGCATACATATTTGCATTATCTATTAGCATACGACCAGATAATTATGACGGGATGCAGTTGCACTGAATCCACATAATTACTGCCGGCCGTGCTTTGACGAGCAATTATTAAGTCCTCATCAATAGTTCTTGCCAGATTGTGCTTCGCCCTTAGAGTTTTGTTATGTGTATAAAAGATTTATATGATTCTTGACGCTTCGAGGTAATCTCTTACATCTAACACAGATTTGTATCATTATTGTATATCAAGCTATCTAGCATGTAGCAGCGTTTTAATATTTATTACTTGTAATGAATAATTTTACTGTGTACATATTTTTTGTACTGTGTCATCTGATACAATCTATAAATCTGTTTTTAACCGCAGACACTAATTTAATACTGGTAGGTATATGCTTGGAATTTTGTGTCTGTGGCATCGTAACGTCAAAACGAAAATTACGCGATTTCGTAGCAAACGTTCACATCTTTTGAAGCCAATTCGATCAAGACGGATTTATAAGTTTTATAGTAATAACTCGAAACTTTTTAAAATGAACATCACGTAATAAAGGTCAATTACGTTTCTTAACTAATTGTACTTATTTTTTCGAAAATGTTTCAACTGTACAGCCATATCTAACAGGTTCGAGGATTTCCCGTTGCATAATATTCTTACTTCTTTCTACTTCTTCTTCTTTTAATACTAACACATCCGAGGTGCAGCAGACATGGTGTAACGAATTTTATAATTTAATTAATCGCCTCTGCCTCAGGTTTAATGCAAATTTCTAATGCAATTGTCCGCCGTCAGACCAGAACGGACAACAAACACATGTATTGTACACAGACTAACCTCACTAAAAATATTCATTACCTCGTTTTATATAGCGAATTACAATGCGCCCGGGGAACAATCAAAATGATAAATTAGATGTAAATTCTTTGTTCTGTGGCTCTCTTTTTTTGTTCAATTGTTATGTTTTAACGGACGCACCTAGTTACGACGCGCGCCGTTTTCGATCGCGGCTCCCTCTCTCGTCGGCTCGTGGAGTCAGCGTCGAATCGATCCCACGTAAGCACCGTTCATAGTCGCGCACTAAATTTCTCATAATGTTTATTTAAAATAAGTTGCTATCAATTTTCCGTTTACTAACTTAGTATACCTACTAACTTAGTATACTAAACCGTATGTTTATTACGTTATACAGACAAAAGATAAATGTTTTTATAAGTATCTTATTCATGGCAAAAACGTTTTATTTTTACATTTTCTAAGCATCGCTAGTGAAAAGTACGTTAAACTTAAGTCATTTAATACTGCAACAATTACTAGTGGCTTCCAAAATATTTAAACCAACAGAGAACAGGCTTAGATGAAATTGTTTATAAACAATTTAGCAATAATCATGCCCGTTACTTTAGAAGAGTAGCTCATTGTTATAAGTGTATTTTGGTTACCAGATGCTAAGCTTCGACTTACTTAACCATCGTCTTGGGAAAAGAAATCGTATGCAAAATGAATATTACAGCATTACTGTAGCATAAAAAAAAAACAATTGCATCCGACAAAATTAATAACACACTAAGAGAACCGTCCCGGCTTCATTCCGTTTGACCGCCCGTCCGTGGCGTACGAGCACGCTAATAACGCTAGATGTGTTCTCGAACACGGACGCAATTATGGTCATTATCAATTCACAATACGGACGAGTATCGCGTACACAGTAAGGAGCGACGATAGCACAATCTATTTCAGTAACTGTACCACTACGCTAATTGGTTGCGCAACTTTCCGCGAAACATCTCTGTACCAGTACCAACATACGAATACGTGTGCCGCATATAAATTCACGTTATACAAACTCTTTACATTCTTATACATATCACAAACATAAATTTCGCCCGTATGCGAACGCTCCAAGACTCATATTATATTGGTATATCAGTTAAATGCTTCTGAATTAGCGATTGCGAAATAAATTAAACGCCGCTTAAGAAAACGAGAATCGCATTAGAAAGTACCAAAGCCAGCCGTTGAAATTAACTTATTCAATCTTAATCGTTACTCTAGCATACGCCGAAGCTAATGATGAAGCTCTATTTGATTGCTAACCAGAATATGCTCACACAATCGACTGATAAGATAGTTAATGGATTAATTGATTGATCGCATTAGAAATGCTTTATTTTGTACGTGATAATTATAATATATTAAATGTAGACAGATGGAATAATTTTAAAAAATTCAGTATGTCGAGGGGCCGAATTACGCAAATTGTGAAAGAAAATAAAACACGAATGAAAAAATTCTTTTGATGTGATTTTTTGTGAAGACCGAACTAATTTTGTTCTTTTAATTTAAGTAACAAAGAAGAATCACTGCAATGAATTTTTACGTTACTGTTCGTTATGTATACATATCTGTTTAACTATTACTACTGAATTAAATAATCGTAATATATTTTATAGTTAAATTAAATAAGAATAGAATAGAACATGAACGTAACTGGTGAAACGTGAGAAACTATACTTCTCTGCCTCCCCCTTCAGAAATTACACTCGCGTTGTTATGCTTGCGTTTTACGTATACGCAAATAAATAAAAACTTCAAAAAATCTCTGGTTTTGCATTAGAATAATGAATTTTAAACTGTTTATAACATTTAAAATAGCGCAGTTAAGATCGTTTGCGTAAAAATGTTAGCTAAAAGGCAATGTGGCAAGGCCGTTTTGCCTTTACTTGTAAAGGGTTCCGGCAGACAAGTGCCTGCTGTGAACCCAACCGCGAATAATAGAGCCGTATTCTAATAAACTCAAATAAACTATTAGTACATAATCGATTCACTAAATATTATTCAATTTCTTATTATCCATGATCCATGCATTTGGTTGTCTAAATATTATTACATTATAAGTCAACTTTAAATCACGTCAACATCTTATTGGAACAAATGATCACTTTCATCGGCTATGTACCCCAATAGACTAGTACCGAGAGATATAAAACAAAGAACAATAAATCTAGGCAATATTTTCAATATAATATGAATAATTAGACTTCATTTTTTCATAGCTCCACTTTGCCGCGAGAATGGGCAAATACGAGACA
>DWEI01003244.1:0-13080 GCA_018245875.1 Mysoria ambigua | reverse complement strand
TGCGTGGCAATAGGTTCACCACCCAGTCGATAATGGGATGTAAACGTAACTGTTGAATTGTGCGTTTTAAGTTCTTCAAAGTTTAAAAATCTTTGTGTTTTAAGTTGAAAGTTCCAAAGTTTTTCCATTTATTTTTTTATTGTCGTTTTGTTTTTAACTGATAAACTTAACGTTTCTCGGTGGTCGTGCAGTGCTTTTAAATATTCATTACATCAAATGTTCACGTTTAAATTTTTATAAACCTTTCGTTTTGATCGTCCATTTTTTATACCGGCGTAAACCAATTTTGCTCTTGAATCATGAATATATTTCCGTCACTAATACAAACTGCAGTATACTCAAATACGCAGCTTCAGTGGGTATATTGCATGTTTTCGGTTATAGCCCTTAACATTTGCCCATTCGAACATTAAAAAATAATATCTACGAATATACGTACTTAGTCAGCGTGACTGACTAAAGACTTAATCCTTTTTATTTTGTAAAGCGATCAGCGTCCAACAGTGAATGAAAATAAAGTTGACGATGATGATAATGACGGTTGGAGAAAGGATGATATAGAGTATTAATGGTCTACGTATATGTATAGTATGTTTTAGTATGGAACCATAGGTACCATAGAATGCTCTGAACTACGATCAGAGAACGAAGATTGTAAGGCTTAGGTATATTCTGTTTTTTCAAACTTGACTTTCCAACTTTCGTATTTATAAAGCGGAAATCAGTCCTACCAAATCTATATTCTTACGTTTATCCACGTTTACAGATAAAATTGCGTAAAGCAATGGACCGAAAAACATTTTCTTGTGTATCTGTCTCACTATGTAGATACATTAAACAATTTACGAACGGTAAACATCAGAAAAACTGTGTAAATTACTTTGAAAATATAAATGTTATTTATGTAATTGAGTGCTTGAGAGCTCATGTAAACGCTCGTGGCTATGAAACAAAATAGAGTCGCTATTTGCATTGGCGGCCGAGCAGCGATCGAAGTGAGGGTGTAACCCCATTAATTGACCAGTTAAAAAAATGTTCTTTAAAGAGGAGCCACGATTACAGATTAAGTTACATTGAATAATTACGACTAAATATTTAAGAAATAAACAAAAGTATATGCGTCAGCTTCGATCTGGAATTTATTCCTTAAGTACGATTTTCTTCGAGAGTCCTATTTACTAAGGGTAAATAAAAAGGTATATCATAATATTGAAAGCATCTGGGTATATTTTCTTCTATTTATCAATTTGACTGCCTCGTTGGTCATGTTGGTTGTAAGGGCGACTGCCGATCGGAAGGTCCCAGGTTCGATTCCCGTGTCCAACGCTACAAAATTTTCTAATTAGAAAATTTTCTGCTAGAAAATCTAATTAAAATTCTAGCAGTGATTCGGAGTGTAGATATGTGCCCATGCATGACAATAAGCTCACTACCTATTACATAGTGGGACGTAAAACGTAACTGGTGAAACGTGGGAGTGTTCTGCATTCCTCTGCCTACATCTTTGAGGATTACAGGCGTGAAGTTACATTTTTTATTTAGTAAATGTAATTTTAAACTAAGTCGGTTCGTAATTGTCCAGTTCTGGTATTCATACTCTAATATCATATTGTTTCACAATCGTCTGTTGTTGAAAATTGACGCCATATATGTATGTCGGTATGTTTGTTACTTCCGAATTTAAGAGCTGAAATATCTTAATTATTTATTAACTATTTTATATCATCATGTGTTCCATAGATGGTACGGTTTGTGATGAGGTCAATTAAATGTCATTATGCTATTAAATAAAATTTTAATTCTATTATAGAGAAAACTGTAACGCTTTTCGCTAAAACGTCTGTTAAATTTCAATCCTCGTAAATTTTTGAAGAACCTGGGGACTTAAACATAAAAAAACCATTGTTAAGGAGTAATTCAAATACAATGATAAATTTCTATATAGATCTAGAGAAAATTATTAAAAATATTTTTAAGAGATCTAAATTGGAAATATTTCTAACAATCTAACGAAAGATGGAAAACAGGCACACGTCGTGCCTTATGCAAATATATTGCCTTCAGATTTGGATATTTGTAAAATCACTTGACCCTCAACGCGGTTGGGATAAAATTGGAATCGCTAACGCGTTGCCGGCCTGGAAGCATCTATTTACTTTGATAGATCCAAAGTTGTCATCGCATAGAGGACCTCAGAAGAAAAACCTATTTTATATTTTCCACATTGCAATAATACTAAAATTGTTTAGGATAGGATGAAATTGGATTTTATTTACTTCGTTAGACCCCACGTTGATTTTGCTCTGGAAAAAAGTCGTAAGGAAGCCAATTTCATGTTTTCTATATCATAAAATTGAAGGAGTTGATTGAAGGTTATTTTATAAGAAGTATCGGCAACTGTTTTTCCTCTGGACCGAAGAAGACGAAGCATTTTTATTTATCCTACTTGCTTACTGCCAATAGCATCAGTAACTAACCTGACCTCAGGTCAAAATTTAATTCTGCTTAAATATACACACAGGTGTTCATTGAAACAAATTTAAACACATTAACCAATTTATGGCACAGTAAAATTCAATTGTTTGTTTCATTCGAACGAATAAATAGTTTTCATTTAAATGAGTTTTAAGCTTTCCGTTCAAATAGAATTAATCTTCCATTAAATACTACGGGTTATTCTGCAACATCACTTTGTTATTCCTGGATTACTGCAGACCGTGTTTCGTTTATTATGATGTCGTTTTTGAAAAGGGGACTAAAATTTAAAATGTTTTGTGGTACACCGAATGTAAAATTTAATACAGTGTCTTTTGCTATTAAAACTGTGGTATCACGATTCATATTGCCATCTACAATAGAATGTACAATAGAGTTGGCTTATCTGTGGTATAAATTTCTCATCGAATTGATCATTGTTGCCTTGTTGGTCGTGTTGGCTGGATTCTTAGTAACCATAGAATACTTTAAAGCATGGTGCTAAGGATCATCAGCCTATTAATAGGTTGTCTATATGTTTATCCATTTGTCGAAAACAACAGACGTAATTCGATCAAAGTAAACTATAACTAAGTGATACAAGATACAATATATAAGTGTTACAAGATATTTAAAATTGTCCATCCAATTGCGAAACGTACGATTGTCACCTCGAAGTATTTCCTTGGGTTCCAAAAATAATAAACGCATATAAAAAGGGCAGGGACGTGTTCTTGAGAGCTGCTTCAAAGTTTCAATCCAAAGGCAATAATATTGGAGAAACGGAACGGAAGAACGGTATGGTCCTTATGGCTCCCCCGAGAGGTTGACGATTGAAGAGGCTGACAGACGAAAATTGTGGCGAATTTCTTCTTTATTTTTTTATTTTCAGAGTACGCTGTACACAGCTAAGGGCATTAAAATTAAACGGAAAACTACCTATGTACACACGCAATGGCCATGTTGAACGTTAAACAGATAACTTGAATGTTTTAGTATTTTTCTGTATGTAAATTCATTCTGTATGTAAACTCTTATAGCATAGTTTATATTAGATGAGCGTTTTTATAGCGTAGGTTCTTGATATAGAAGAACAAGAATAATATAAATATGACCGTTATTCCATTAATGTTAGTAAATAATAAAAGTTGAAAAAGCACTCCGATCCTTGAAAAATCTTTTTATTAACATTACGAGGCGACAACGCGAGTGGGACATTCAATAGGCTGCATTGTGCGCGAACAGAGAGCCCATCTTCAAGCTCGTTAGCTCGTTCATTTACAATAAAAGTAAAAGGGACTGCTGCATTTTGTAATAAAAGTTATAATGAAGGTTTACTAACTGAGATCACAAATTGTGGTGAGCAACTGGTGGTCGTATTATATCTACGGCACCATCCTCCTTGTTTCTGCCATCGAAGATTACTTTTCGATTTATTAATGTTTTAATTGTTCTCTATATAGTCGCCTTAAAGTTATATCTCATGATTAATAAATACTAACTAATTATCACAAAGCGAATAGGGCTTGCGTATTTCAATATAAACCGCTATGAAATGTTTAAAAATTAGAATTGTTTCAAGCGTTCGATAATATCGTCAAGAGCAGCAGAAAGATAGGCATTTTAATAATGTCGTTTTAGGTAGTTGTTTAGGAATGAATGACTATGAATAGTGTCACATATTTTATGCGATTATATAGGTACAGAAATACGTAACACAACATTTTGTAGCATGATCATAACGGCGCACATTCAGTTTCTGCCCTAGGCAGCCATGCATGGCTTTTCACTAATTTAAAAATTGTTTAATGGAAGACACTTTTGTGTAGTTCGACGATGACAAAAAATTGAAGAATGGAAAAAATAAAATAGACAATCAATAGAAAATAAATAATAATTCTTGATACAAATTCCTATTCAAGAATAATATTTGCCATATTATGAGTAATGTTGTGTTGACGTGTCGAATCTAATAAGTAACGGATCATAGCAAAGATCAAAGTCCCCTGTTGTAATATAACAGCATGTAATTGGTTGGAAGTACGCCAACAGCTCTTAACAAATCGATACAAGCATCAGTACAGCGTTCCTGTATCCATGAATCCAATGAAATATTAATTTTAACAGTAATACACAATTTTACACGTTAACCTTAACTAAAGCAACTACTTTCTTTGTAGTGTTCTTATTTGATGTTACTAAAACCATTTCCATATTCGATATTCATTCATTAAGTATATTGAATGACTTTCAAATATCAGGGTTCTCTTGATTCCTGTATGCATACATCTACTAATGTAAATATAATCTCACTCATGGATAACAACATAAATTTATTAAATTGTACCTACTCAAATAGTAAATTATTTTAAATATTATGCATTGGTTATATTCAAGTTATAATCCAATATAACCTATTTTTTAGCATAGGGTCTTAGTGAATTATTCTGTTAGAAGCCACTAGGACGGTAAGCCTTTAGGAGTCCATTACCGGATATGTATTTCTCTTAAGCATTGCGACACCACGAGGTCTTGGCTCCTCCAAATTATGTCATGTATCATATATCATATTGTAATAGGCATAGAGTAAAACAAAGAGCTTTATGGAAGTAAAATAAGGACACAAAATCATATTAAGCAGAATTGAAAAACTGAATGGAAATATATTTAGCGGTGTCGTTTTTGCCCATGCTATAACAAAAAAAAATACAAAAAGTAATATGTACGACAAAATTTTACGATTCGAAATTTGTCATAGTAAGAAATAGTGAAAAAGAAATTTGACGTTCGTACATTAAGTCTAATTGGTTTACACGAAGCGCTGTTTGGAAGCGCGCCAGAAGCACAAATCAATACGATATCAGTATTATAGAATATCTAAGAACATGGTGCTAGTGAAACATTTTACCAGCCATTTCACGGCTTTTAACTTTCGATTTTCACAGAAATTTTCAAAAAAACATCGCGTAATAAATCTCATATCTATACCGACTGGATATATTGACTAGACCTCTATGATGTGATATGATGACCATTCATACATGCGCGTCTATTTCGAAGATTTGGAACTCCCCCATTAGCTATCAGAAAATGTTCAGTTGTACAAGAAACTTCTTGAAACCTACACATAAACAGCAATAAAACGGAAAACAATAAAAATAATTGACGCGACAGGCAACGTCGGCGTCGACCGCAGTGGGACACCGCGCACAACGTTGCGCACACGATTTGTCGATTGGTCTCACATTACCTCTGCTGACCGACCGCACGCCGGCCTGGCGTTCGTTGGAATCATACTTTAAGACCGCCCGGATGACCGTAAGCGGTTAATTTTAATTGACAAGCTTAATAAATGTGACAGTAATTACACGTGTGATATGTTCTCTGTGGTTGGATGATTGAGTACGATTTTAAACGTAATTGGTATTTTTTTTAATCGGCACAATCATGTACTCTTGCATCGTAAATTTTTGGTGCGTAACAAATGTAGAGAAATGGGGAAGCCTGAATCGAAAAATATGTTTCGACCTAATAGGGTTAATTAAATTAGGATAATTATACCCAATTGTACTTTATAAAAGTAAAATATAATGTAAATGAGCATAAAAAATAAAAACATTGAACTGCATATAAATGGAATCTATGTAGGTACTTGTAAAATACTGCTATAAAAATAGTATGTTTGAATAATAATTTACGTTTAATAGGGGGCATTACTTTTAGTCAAGGATTTTGGTTTAATCCTTTGTGGATTGAAATTGGTGTAGAACTTCAGCTTCATTATACCATTACATTAACATGTTTTTTGCAGTTAGTGTACTTGTAAAGCTGTTGCTTTGGTAAGAACATTAGATATATATTAATTTTAATTTAATCCAATTCACAAAACAGCAAATATATTTGCAAGTTGTGTCAATCCAAAATTTACCAAAAAAAAAACAATATACCGAAAAGTTTTGTAAAATATTCACGTTTTATCAAATGACCCAGATACTGGCGTTTGGCGGTCAGCCAAAATATGTTATCATTCAACTACAGAGTGAAATAATAGTCGTGTCCAATTCTCACTTTTTAATTATTTGCCTCTCGACTTTGATGTTTGGAGGCCCACCAGCCCTACTTCGTTAAAATTTAGCGCCCCCACCTTGACATGCTTTCGTTATAATTATCCTTCGCGGAGTTCATTTAATTTTCTGTCGCGATTGTAACACGTGCTCTAGATGTTAGCATTCTCGTATCACACTCGCCTGTGCTTGTGCTGATTGTTAATGAGTTAAGAAACATTCGTGTTGTTTGAATCTTTGCTTTAATATGTTTGTAAAGAGCCGCGTCAAGACTACAGCTAATAGGGACTCACGGGATTCTCGGTTGGTAACTATAATAACATTT
Source organism: Mysoria ambigua (assembly GCA_018245875.1). Taxonomy (NCBI): domain Eukaryota; kingdom Metazoa; phylum Arthropoda; class Insecta; order Lepidoptera; family Hesperiidae; genus Mysoria; species Mysoria ambigua. The sequence goes on along the minus strand of DWEI01003244.1, from coordinate 6,216 downwards.
GATTACATACTTCATGTAATGTCTGCTAACGCAAACATGAATAGTGTGGCAAAACTTTCTCATTTTGAGAAAAGGCTCGTGTACAAAAACCGAACAATCAAATGGTCGATAACGATGACGATGCAGATGATGATATATGCAGATATATACATGAATTGACATTTTTAATCGCATATGAATGGATATTTTGGAGTACTTAGAATTTTTTACGCGGCAGTGAGACCAAAGAATATCAAACTTGTACAAATAAGGTCATACATCGTTGGAGTCGGCAAAGCTATAATTGTAAATGTTAGGTACTTATTATTCTAAATCAGTATTTATACTAAATCAACAATCAAACTCATCCAAAATCGACGTCTGTATAAAAGCAGGTGTATTAATTAAAATGTCAGTAAGTTACAATGTAATGTTTAAATATAATTAAAAGTTTAATGAGGTTATTGTGCGAAGATGGTGGAACAAATGGCAACTCGATTTAAAACTTTCTGGTCCTTCAGACAATGAATAGTCGAAGTTTGCATAAAAATGTTGTTCTTGTAACGGCCGACGGAGCCCAAAGTTTTCTCAATGAATAAAATTTGTGTATCAAAACAGCATTCTTACTGCAAGTGGCTAAAAGCTCTTGCATTAATGATAAAATAAAACTTGCTGTAACTGACGCTTCTTTCTGGAAAATTCGATGCAAAAATCGTTTTGGAATACTAAATAATTTTTAACATGCTTGCATCACGTTGTAAATTTTAAGTATTTCACCTTATCATGGTGGTCGTTGACCCGGTCCTCCTCTAAGAGCGAGATATGTTAAGGTACTTGAACCCAGGACCTCTCAAAGTAGAAACCATTTAAAATCTTGCATAAAAAATAAATGCATCTTAATTCTTTGATTCTTTAAATCAAAGAATTAAGATGTATTTATTTCGTTTTGGTCTAGAGCTGTAAGCTGTAACGTTAACGTCGTGAAGCTGGGACGAAGAAAACCCCGCAGAGTAAGTGGCGTGAAATTGAAAAATAAACGCTTCTAAGAAATAGCACGTAAAAGTCGATCGTAAATACAGCAATCCCTGCAAGCCGACAAGAGATAAACTGCTCACAGCGCTCTATGTATTTTTAATCTGCCATTGAAGAGATATTTTTTGTTTTTAAGTCGTTTGGATTATTGTTAATTCACCTCTTCACTTTTGTCCGCATAGTCTGTTTCATAGTCTCCTCTTCTGTGGGTTTTCCTGTCCATTGACCGTTTTATTTAATGTGGAAAAAATCAGTTTACTGTGATTTTATAAACTATTTTGTTCTGACACTTAGTAAATGCTATACAGCATAATGTTGTAAAGTTACCGTTGCAATGTTCCTCAAAGTATAATCAATTGATCGAACACATGTCACTGAGGATTACAAATTGTCTCAGTAAAATGATCATAGTGCCCTTATTATGTTAATTTAAACATATAAGCGATTTGACTGCGATTGTACATTGCGACGTCGATAAGTACGATTGCCAATTGGGAGATCCCAGGTTCAATTGCCAGGTCGGGCACTACAAGATTTATGTAATTTAGTTCGATATAATTCCAGTAGTGGTTCGAAGTTTGAATATGTGCGCGGTGTATGGAAATAGGCTCACCACCTATTTTATAGTGGGCGCAAACGTAACTGGTTAATCGTGGGAATGTTCTCCATTCCTCTGCCTACCCCTTCGAGGATTACAGGCGTGAAATTGTTTTTATTTTACTAGAGCTAAAAGGTTTTGTAACATTTAGGTCAAGTTTTTTCACTACACTTTATGTGTTAAGGAAGTAGTTTCTGGTGAAATGTGTATTACGCTCTTCAGCCTACTTGTTCAGGGATTATAGGCGTGTAAAGAATGTGTTAAGAATATATCGTACACCGTTACTTGCGTTTGGCAGTTCAACGTTGTAAAATAAATACCGAACTACTATAAGTGCATTTTTTATTATATGAATTGTTTTGTGTATTGTTTCATTTTTGAAGAAGGAAATAGATTATACATATATATCCACATATAATCGAAGGGCGTGTAAGCTCGTAGGTATGGAGAGACGAATAATAAATTCTTGTCGAATGGCGATATTTACTCGTAGCACTATACTGAGCCGTATCGGTGATGCAAATGAGCTGCGAAGAGGGAGCAGTTTCCATCGCTCTTATGATTATCTTTTTCATAAGTGCTGATAGTAATAATTCTTTACTTATGTGCAATATTGTTGAAATATTTCCATGAACAGAATTATGAATTACAATAAATCTCATAATTTCTCAAGGTGATTTTAGCGGGTATTATGTTATGTCGTCACTATGTAAGCAAAACTTACTGAAAGCGAATGAACTAAGCCAAGCTGTTCTTGTTGGCAAACCAAATGGCTCTTATCTCCTATCAGAGGTTCATGACTGTTCAATAGTGGATCTTGTGTATAACTACATATAATTTAATGGGAATCACATAAAATTATTGCCGTATCGGTTGCAAAGAGGCATTGATTCAGAAAACTGTACTCGATGGTGACTACTTGAATAGATAAACTGTTTCCGAAGGGTTATCTTATAAGATTTATAACTGATTATACATATATTTGTGTACCCGTTTAACTTATGTTTGTTTTTTCGGATCAGCTCGCCTATTCCCTTGCAACGAGGTCTCGGTGGAGGTTGCTCGAAATGATATACTTACGCCAATACATGTCTAATTACCGATATAATCTGTTGTACTTACATGACTAGATAGGCTTAGTTAAGCTTAAAAACTATTCTATACTGAGATGTATACCTAATTGGAGGAATGTGGGAGTGTACAACCCTCCTCCGTCTATCTCTTCGGGGATTGCAGGCGTGATGTTAGGATTACGTTTTTTACCTACATTACCACGAAAGATTTTAGGATGAAACTGACACTAAAATTTAAAGGTTTATTTATCTATTCGTTTTTTAAACTCTACAGAAATGTACACGAACGAAAAGGCGGACTTGATGCTTAAATTATTTATTAGGCAATATTATAACCTCAAAAATAGATTTGTCCCGAAGATTTCACCGATGCGGAGTGGCCGCGCGCACCGCAAGCTGCACTGTCTCGCCGTGAATGTTTCGCCAGCCGCTCACATCGTGGACGTGCGCCGAGCGATCGCGTGGACAGTTCGCAGTGGGGCTATATGCTGTGGAGAGGCCGCTGTGTAGCAAATAGCATTTATTTACTATAAGTTCATTATAATTTATGTATAAACTAAATAACTATGCGGATTTTTTAAACAAAGTAACGAGTAAATAAATGTTACTGTGTTCTTTAACGTGGAGCAAAACTGCCAATTTTAACTTGGTCAGCCGAAAACACTACGGAAATGGCTTTAAAGTCTCTGATAGGAGACCTGTGACGAGTGGAATAGTAAAAATGTCGATGACAATTGTAAATGATATAAAGAAAACAAAGGAAATGGTGACATGCGAGAGGAAGACTGGGTGGGTATGTGGCCACTGTAAGACGTTAGGCTCACCACCTATTCCATAAAGGGATGTAAACGTAACTGGTGAAACGTGGGAATGCACTACATTCGTCTGCCTACATCTTCGGGGATTACAGGCGTGACGTTACACAAAAGTTAATGTCAAATTCGATCAAGTGGTCTTCTATAATTTCCCTATTTCAGGTCAAATATACCACAATTCATACCTGAGCCGCAGTCTCGGGAGACTGATTCATACATTCATAGTGTATTCACAGCGGTACCCTTGGGTCCGGTATCTGCGTTCATTTGCCGGCGCGCGCATGTTTTTCGAATTGAATTTCCTTTTAAATTAATCGCGGCGGGAATGTAGGGTGAGCTAGCAACTTAAATAATTTGAATTTGAATTTCGGAGTCTTCTAAATTGATTAATGCACGCGACGTCATAATTTTACCATCATGTAGCTAGTCAATCTGAGCGGATAAACTTATCGGCTGCCAAACATAGGCCTATGTCTACGCCATGATAATTTTTACTACCTCAGAACATGTCGTAAGCATGAAAGGAGCGACAAATGTAGCAGTAGCACGTCAGTTAAGCAAGGACAGAGACAATGGGCAGTGTGTTCCACTAGGCCAATCGAGTTTAAGTAATTATAATAATTATAATTTTATATTTAAGTGGTAAGATGCGGACTGTACTACATTCCACCCTTCACTGGCTATGTTTATGTTCCACCGTGGAAGAGCCATTAGTATAAATTGTGATACGTTACGACTATCGAGACGAGATCACTAGACGTTAGGATTTAAAGCGATTAAATCATACCACTGCGTATATTAATAGTTGTTTCTGTTCATTTAATAAGTAGATATAGCTGTAGTTCGTTTGGAATATTACATCAGTCAGACAGAATGGACAAAAAAATCCCTGATTGCAGATTTCGACACAGTTTTCAGTTGCTATTAGATCTCTGGTAGTACTCGATATCGTAGGTCTGAGTGGGTGAATACTTAGTTTGATATGACGCGCAATGTATCGGTCCCTCGGGCTCCACGGCTTCAAGTATTTTATAAGTTAATATGTAAATTCGCAATTGGGCTAAGTAGCAATAAAGCCATGGAAATCCGCGGCGATATTAATTCTTTGTAATGAATCAGTAAATCACTTCGGGCCAAGTGAAATTAAATGTTCGTTGCTTATTCATATAATTTCGCAATTAGGCAGCGATGGTCCCGCTCAGATTAAATTCGTCTCGTCTTATATTTGCCGGTATATTTTTAAGTTATAACAAAATTTAAAATCTTACCACGTCAAGTGTGTGTAAATTAAAGAATTTGATAAAAATGAAAAATAATTATCTGTGTTAAACAATTGTAGTTGTTATTATATCATGACGTTAAGTTTCTTAAACGGAAGAGCGTACTGAGTGCTGGATATGTCCAACCTTAAATACCTGGTGTGCTTCTATATATATGCACGGTATTTGTAAGACATATGGTTGCCTAACCAATAAGTATTTGGTTATTGTGTAGATAATATGCGGTTCAGAACAGTTCGAACCATTCTCAAATTTTTTTATGGTCCCACGGATTTATTTATAGAGTATTCTGTTTAATATAATTGTAACACATTTATGGGAATTTGGAATGTTCTGCATTCCTCTGCCTACACCTGCGGGGATTACAGGCGTGATGTTACGTTTACATTTAATACGTTAAGTATAAAAAAACCGGGTAATGCACGAGTTTGTTCATAATTGCAAGCGTGTGTAACATTCATTTATCAAACATTACATCACATATGTTTTATTAATGAATGAATCGGCTCGACTCGCGTTTGTTTGCGCCGCGACCTCGCTACAAACAGCGGGAGCTCATAAAAACGACCTCGTGTAGGTTCGAAACTAGTCGGAAAAACACACCCGAGTTAAGCCGGCACATATACGATGACGTGTAATACTTAACCCATTCAACATTAAATTGTAAATATTTGATAGACAACGAACTATTCCGGAACGGCCCAACCACCATCACCTCCCCGGTCCGGTGCGGACCCGCGCCCGCTCTCAGCACGAGCAGGGCTACGGCTGTACTCCGTAGTACAATATTCCGGTGGAATATAGAAATCGTTACGTCGGCTACGTCCGCGTCGCTCATGCGTCCCCAGCGGCCGTGTCGTGTGGCTTAAGAGATTTTTGCAATTAGGCTGCTCGCACACATACTGCTTTTGATATTTTCATCATTGCGATAATTTTTAAATTTTAATTGATGACGTAACAATGATTATTTTATTTATTTTTTGATAAAACATATGAAGTCAGTGGAAAAGGTGGTCAAAAATATTGTATGTGTTGTTCCAATGTTTTTATTTATTACATTGTTTGCTCGAAACATTTGGCTAGTAGGTCGTAGAACCACTCGGCCCGCCGTGCGCCGATCTCCTGTCGATGTTCTAGGGTATTAATAAGCGCCACCTGTCTCGGCGATGTGTACGATATTCTTTTGACTTCGTCCTTCGGGAGTTCATCCCAAATACGTGTGCCGAGACTCGCGCTCTATATCAATTTCGTGCCCATTTTCCGTAATGAAATACCACCTACTTTTAAAGCTATCGTTATATCAACTACTAGCTGACCCAGCGAACTCCGTACCGCTTTTCCAAAGTTTTTCTTCTTTGTCCATTTTTCCAAAACCTACCTAAAGTGTTCTGCATTCCTCTGCCTACCTCTTCGAGGATTAAAGGCGTGATTTTACGTTT
>DWEI01003243.1:0-13080 GCA_018245875.1 Mysoria ambigua | reverse complement strand
AACCGGTGAATCGTGGGAATGTTCTGCATTCCTCTGCCTACCCCTTCGGGGATTACAGGCGTGAAGTTACGTGTATAAATTAACCACAGTTGAAATATTAGAACTAATAAAGGATGGTACTAATAAAAGGTTATAACTGAACTGACAAGAATTCGTGGAATTCGAGGATGTATGCACACGTTTGCGAGTAACAGCAAACATGAATATGGGTACACTTGGTTGGTGCCCAACAGTGGGACACCCATGTATAGGCGTCATATCATTTATGTAATATTCATATTCATGTGCAGTCTCTCTCAGTACGACGTTTGCTCGGAAATAGTCACGTATGGGTCTAAAAATATCATCAATCGATATTCCATTATACAACAGCCATCGCTTCTACAAGCTGGAGTGTGCACAGTTTTTGATTAGAAAATTATTCACGTATTGCAACTTTTTATGTTTTTGCGGTTTATTATCCGTGTTGTATTATCCCTTTAATCTACCCTTAATTTATTAAATTTAATCGACCCTTAATTTATTAAATTTAATCTACCCATTTAAACGTGTTAAGGCCATAGTTTACTTCGCTGGTCAATTGTTGGTTGACGGGTTTGATACACTTTAGAGAACATTAGCGGTCGGTATATATGCAGGGAAGGGTCGTTTCTTCGCCGTTGTGATTAATAACCTTTAATGATAAATCTACGTAGAAAGCAAACGGACATCGGAAGATATAGCGGGCTGGAGTTTAATCATCTTCAGCCTATTGCAGTCCATAGTTGGACATAGACCTCTCCTAAAGGGTTATGAAATAAGTTGGTACTATGTAACTGTAGAAGGAAATAATAATTCTAAGTTAAACGACACAATAATATATCACAGTAGGTTGGTGTAGTTAAAATGAGGACCGATTCCTATTGGGTAGCCAGCCGAACAGCCCTAATGAAATTATCCTAAAGCCCATTCTCTCTTTATTACACTTCAGATAAATGTAGAGGAAAAACAAATAGATATTTAATATAATGCTGTATTTATTTTACAGTCTAACGAATAAGGAGATATGCTACCTAGCGATCTGTGGCAACCGGCACCTATTGACATGTGCTACGCCAGAGGCCTTGCCAAAATACACCCTACTCCTAAGGCTTTTGTGAATGTCATGGAAATTTCCCAAAAGGAAATATAAAGTAAATAAGACGGAACCCGGAGATAGTACATGCCAATACGTATTTCCCAGTTGTTATCAGTATTTTGCAGGATGGTGGAGATTTACACGTGATTCGCTTTTTTCCTGTCTGTCACTCTGCGTTATCTCCAATCTTGCTGTCTTTTAATTTGTTATTTTTGTTTTCTCTCATGATGGTGATTTATGATGACATTTTCATTTTGTGTTAACATACTTGTTTATTTTTCTTGTTTCTTCATTATATCTCTACGGTAACTTACTGTTCAGTTCACTATTAAGATGCGTGTCATGTGTTATTATATTAATTTTTATTATCCTTTTTTTTCGAAATGGTCAATAATCATGACCATTATATCTACCTGTCGTGCTACAACGTATGTGTATGATTTCAGACAGGTCACGTCTGTACTGGTCAAATCTGTTCTGTTGCAAATGGTATTAAAATAGGTTGGAGTCGATTGTATCCGCCTACTCATATAGTTGAAGGAAACAAAGTAAATGCCAGCACGCCATATGCTCATTCCCTATTTTATGATTTGATAGCCAACGTGGGAGTGCATTTCAACACTCTGGCTACCTCTTCCCGAAGATACCGGCGTAGAATTATGTTCGGATCATCAAAAAACAAACGTGATTTTGGACTGCCGAAAGTGAAGGCCTACGCAGAAGGTTCTTCCATGTTCTCGTTTACTTTCCTGAAACTGATGTTTTAGTACATTGTAAATATATTTTGCAGGTAACCATGTCTACCTGCGATGATTCAATCACGATAAAATGACCTGGAATAGACGCAAGCAGGACTCGCTGGCGGTCGCCGACAAGAAATAATAACTTAGAGATTGAGATATATGAATAATAAGACAAAAAGGCAAGAAACTACCGCGTACCCTACAGTGAATCTAATATTGAGAAATGTAATTGTATTGAGAAGGGTGTTCAAATTTAAATCAGAAGTCATCATAGGTCACATTATTGCTTTCCATCAGGCAAGGCCGCGGTCAAAAGCTAGCCTATCTATTAAAAAATGAAAGTCTACACATTTAAAATCAAGCACAAAGTTGGAATTTATTGGTAATTGTCAAGTTTCATTAGAATGGTAGATACCATTAATTAAATAATTATAGGGATAAGGCTGAATGTAATAGGTGTTACATGGAAATAAATTTACACTCTAACACACCTAGAGCATTAGTGACTATTGATGCATATGACCTTGCCGATTATCCACAATCACCTCCACTTGTCTTGCTATAGAACACGCGAACTGATTTGCATTGCACGTGGATGTCAGTAACCTATGTGTCGTGATTACCAGTAGTAAGCAGTTCTTCGAACAGAACTAAGGAAAGCAGTGGTTTAAAATTTCTTCTCCCAATCAGAACTCTGGAGTTCTATTTGCTGGAATTATTTCGGGACATCAATTGTATTTACGAGTTAAATATATTCCATATATACATATCTTCACGCCAGATCCCTTACGGGGTAGGCAGAGAGCACGGAGTGTCAAATATCTCTATACTTACAGATCTGTCGCACCTCCTCCACATTCATCACTCTTTTCATAAATGTCCCCCGGTTTCGGAGACATTTGACTCCCCCATCAGCCTTACTCCGTCAAGATAGGTGAATCTTAGCTTCCCTCGGTACCTGCGTCCCTGATCATTCGCATTATATATCTTCTTCGTCATTCTTTCATCAGGCATTCTTTTAATATGTATGTCCAAACTAACGGAGCATGCCTTTTCTCATTTTAACACCGATACTCTCTTTCATACTAATTATCTTCCTTATGACAGAATTACGAACGCGGACGGCGAGTGTCAAGCCGCAAATGCGACGCAACGACCTCATTTCAACCGCGTTTTAAGTTAAATATATTAGTAAAGAAAATCTTTTCAAGAAAGTCTGCGCGGTTGAGAGTTTTCTATAATGTTCCCTTAGGTAAGTAGTCTGCCTAATCTCACTTATTTTATAGTAAGCTTTGATTTTAAACCCTCTAATAATGAAAAGGGACTCGTGTTTTATTAAATTGTTCAAATATTTTGGAATAAGCTTATAAGCAACTCCTGGAAAGTTTGCGTTATTAGAGAGCTTATTTTGTCTTTCGTTAAGACTTCTTTGTGCTGCAGATTTATGTGTGTATGTAGGTTTTTATGCAAAGAAAATGCGTTTATTGTCAACTTTCGCTTTTTCGAAACAAAAATATTACTGCTGAATGATGTTTGATCAGTTGTACGTCAGTAGTTCTCTTAGTATCGACCGTGAATCTTAAGTAATATCTCTCTTTTTGATCAACGTAACTTCGAATCTAAATAATTGGTCGACGCAGATTTGAGGATCCCGTTGATTGATTACTAGAAATATTGATATTGCGAATATTTCAAACAGAAAAACAAAGAGCAATCTTTCACAATTCCCGTTTTCTATTCAAATATCTTCTCAATATACGATCCTTTCAATGTACAATGTGTCTATCTAAACGTAATTTCCTCCTCTCGCGCAGGGCGTAGAGAAAAATTTACAAGTTGACAATGTATTATTCATCACATATGAAACTTGAAATTGAGAGTGTTTGATATTGGAAATCTATCCAATTGTATCTTAAATTACACTGTCTATTTTTGTGGAAAAAGTTTAATTCTACATTCAAAAATATTTTACAGAGGGATACGTATAAACTTTTGTTTTCGGTAACGCGTGCGTCTAAATTAAGTTGGGTTTTTTATGATAAACCAGATACCGGCCTTTGAGTCGACGTACCCAAAGTCAGAGGACTTGAAGGTCGAATTCAGTTTTAATAATTTTATAATTAATAAACATATCCACGCTCATTCGGCGAGGGATACGTCCATCAAAGGTGTATAATAAGCTGATGATGATATAGATGTTGTTAATCTTAATAAACTTACATATGCCATACAGGTTGTTCCGAGTATACATATTTAATATAATATTGGATTTCGTTAATAACATTGCACTTACATAGTTAACCAACCAGTAACCAACGTTAGGTTTTAAATTATCAATGGTCGTGTCTATGATTAAAATTTTATTTTCCATATTCAAATTATTACATCAGAACTCTTAGCACGAAGCAGGCGATGATCATGATGAAAATGATGTATCACGCTTGGCAAGAACAGGTATTCAGGCTCACGTTGTCATCCTTCCCGACTAACAAGTGATATTTAATCTTAAAACGCAATTCATGTAAAAAAGGTGTGCGCTGGGATTCGAATTTAGGAATATGGAGTAAGATGCTGACAGCGAAACGAGGCTGTCAAAGTTTTTCCACGAGGCTGTTATTGATATTTTACCATTGCACTTAGAATGTACTACAAATACATATAATTACCACACAAAAATTGTTTCTGGGTGGGATTGATTAGTTTGGGCAGCGCACGAGATATAAATTACCGTTTAAATAATTTGAAACACTGTAGATATCATAAATATAAAACGTATTCAAATGTAATGTCTCAAATTAACACCAATGTGTTAATTATCACCATGTACGGTTTTATTTACGCTGGGTTCACATTACGCCGAAATCAATACCAATTTGGCGAGACTAATATTGTTTTCGTAAAGCTCATTAAATCAGTTTTATGTTATCAGGTTCTATCTTAATTTTCATATTTAATTTAACAATATTGCTATATTTGTTATACAGTAATGCTTCGTATTATGTAAGCTTTATATAAAAAGACAAAGTACTATGTATACCTAATTGCGTATTAATTAATATTGTATCGTTCAACTAAAATTGTATATAATGCATATAAACGATAAGATAAAAACAATTGAGATGTAATTATTATAAACAATCACATCGAGTATTTTAATGAATTAATCTTGCTAAATCTCGCTTGTTCTACAAGTAAGATTTGTATTTCGTCCCAGACATCTTTAGAAACTTTTTCAATAGCATTATCCAACATTCATTTTTTCAAATAACTTTAATCTTTCGAGCAGAGTCTACAAGAAATGTTTTCAGATTGAATATTTTTCTTATAAAACCTAAGTTAATTACGTATTTAAACCTATTCCCGGTGAAAATTGTATTTAAAGTTGTTCTCGAGATCAAGGAACATAAACAGACATGCACACGCTCCTTAGGTAAAGTTCTATTATGTGCCATGTAAGCTCTAGTTTACAATTTCATGTGAAGAATTTCACAGACACTCGATTATTTTGAATATACTTCTTTATAAATAAACGGTAATAAAAGTTCTATGTCAGCACAAATATGATTTATTGGTGTCAAAGATCACACAAAAAAACAGAAATTCATCGAATTACGTAGCCGGTGAACCGGAAAACAGTTATTTTCCATCGTTAAAGTTAAGTTTTTTTGATAGTTCAATAAACAGGCCCGTGGAACAATTGCTGTAGGCAATGGGTCGTTATAATGAACCTGACTCTTGCATAATTGGTATGATTTTTTTATAAAGAATAATATGAATTGGAAGAGTGAAAAAAATGCTCATCGTGATTTTATAATGTACTTATGAATCCTAGAGTTTATGAGTTTTGTAGTTATTTTATTGTTTGCTGGTTGAAGTAAAAAATAATTAAAAGAATGTAATTAATTTAAAAAAAGGAACATTACGTCTAGTGGTTTGAAATTCGACCTCTTACTCCAGCAGACCGGGTTCAAATCCCAGCGCGCACCTCTTAAAAATGTTCGTTTTAAGTTTAACATCACTTGTTATCACGGTCAAGGAAAACATCGTGAGGAAACCTGTATACTTTGGAGTTTAAAAAAAATTGTTTTGTAAAGCGTGTGAAGTCTGCCAATCCGCACTTGGCCAGCTTGGCAGACTATGGTCTTAACCCTCCCATTTGGACAGGAGACACATGTTGCAGCAGTGGAACGATATAAGGATCGATATTGAAACAACCCGGTTATAACCCTTGAAGATGTAGGCAGAAGAATATTGTACTCTCTCACAGTTTTCACCTATTGAACTGACATTAAATTAAATTTTTAAACAGGTACTTAATTATAATAATTAGTGCACTATTTTATTTCATTTTCATTTTATTTTATAATCATCATCAGCCTTTGGAGCTTCACTGTACATAGAGCTTCCCTAATTAGTGCCACTTCTAACTATAACAGAACGTTCTGGCTCTAAGAGAACTTTCTGGCTCTAACAGAACGCCCAGATTGATGGTCAACCTGGTAGAATTGCGACTTACACTCCTTCTACCGCAGTAATTGTGCAATATGCTCATCCCCCCCCCTCCTCCCCCTTCCCCATTCCCATTTTACCAATACATATATCGAGAAATACGGTTATTCTATTGTCATTAATTAGACGTGATGTTTCCTCACACAACTCATTAGTCGCGATGATAGTATGTGTGGAATGTAATTACAATTCAGGAATTCTCTGTGTGTCACGATTTAGGTATTTGGCGTTGAAGTTTTTTGAAAGTTTAGTCCCTTCAAGGGCGCGTACCGATGTCGCATATTTCAGATTCCGCAGTCGGCCAATTTTGTCTTATAAACCATTCCTGGTGTCGGCAGTCTTCGGCGCTCGTATTCGTCATCTATCATCCGTAAAACTCTTTCATTTAATTGTTTTATGACCTTTACGAACTAAGTTAAATGTCTTTTTGTCTTGAATATATTAAAATAACCTATACCTAAGCATGTTTCTGCATGTACCCAAGGTTACTGACTTAAAATATACTAATTCAATATATCAAAATAAAATAAAATAAATTCGAACTCATGCTCATAAGTACGTCATAAGACATGACCGAATATAGAAAAATGAGGACCCGCAGACAATGCGACGAAAACAGCAATTTTAATGGAACTGCCATTTTCTATTGTCGCTAAAGAGATGATTTTTTTTTGGATAACTTTTGCGATTTCCATTCTACTTTAGAGCCAATTTTGCGTACAGCCAAATTTGCATATCTTTTATAAACATATCGGACATCGGCTACGCGTTCAATATTAAGTACCCTCTTATCGAAACGGGTCAATTATCCCTGTTTATGACCGGTTTTTTTTGCCTATCGAAAGCTTTCACTATTATAAGGATGGCGTTTATTTATAGCGTTCCTTGAAAAACTTAGATTATTATAGGTAACTGCTATATCATTTCGCCATTTCCCCTATAGGCTAAGCAAGGAGCACTGACTACGAATATATCTGGTAAATACATAAAAATATGACGACCTCATTGGTCATGTTGTTTGCAAATGCTGATCGGGAGGCCCCGGGTTCGATTCCCGTGTCGAACACTACAAAATTTTCTAATTTAGATTTTCTAGCAGCGCTTCGGAGTCAGGATATGTGTCCGATGCATGACAATAAGCTCACCACCTATTCCATAGTAAACGTAACTGGTGAAACGTGGGAGAGTTCTAGATTCCTCTGCCTATATCTTCGGTGATTACAGGTGTGAAGATGCGTTTTACTTCAAAATATACTTGAAACCAAAAAGCAACTTCGCATCTTTTGCCTTACAAAAACGAAAATTTAATATAAAAAACATAAATATTGAAATAATGCTTTTGATGAGCTTCAAATAATTTGAACCGTTGATATGTGGTTTCCATTTCGTCATTTGAAACAGCTCAAACTACTAGGGAAATACGAGGCAACGAGGAGACAACTCAATTTGACCGAACAACAGTCTGTTGGTGATTGGCAAAACCTTAAAAATTGGATACATTACATCCGGTTAAAACGGTTCAATGAGTTGACACAATATGGTAATCAATTTTATATCATCGTATAAGAGCTATTTCAAATCTTAAAAAAAAACCTAACTTCACGCCTGTAATCCCCGAAAGGTTAGGTAGAGGAATGCAGAACATTCCCACGATCTATTTCAAATCTAATTCTAACATTGCGTCAGAGTGTTTCCATTCCAGGTGCTCTATGACATGGAGCTGTTCAAAAAAAGCGCCGAATCCTCAAGTGACTACTGCTCAGGTGCTGCGAATGTTTATAGGTAAGGGTGACCTTAACATCTGGGTGGCCTTTTTGCCTGTTTGTAAGGCTAAATATAAAAATGTATTGTTTTACAGACTACGCATCAAATAATGCAAATATGTAGTTGGTATCAGCAATCAAAGATATGACATGGGCGTAACTGTAATTAAACTTGTCGTATTGGTCAATGCTACAATACAGTGGAAATCAAGAGTTTTGCAGTTTAGGTATCGATTTGCAGTGTAACTTAGTAATTTTTGTTTTTAGTTATTCGCGTTTTGTATGACGAATGTGTTAATATGTAATAATACTTATTAAAAATTCGACGTGAATACGGACTGAACAGAGATCAAACGTAAACTCATGAAAGAAATTGTTGACAGAAATTCAAGGGTTATTACATTTTTTAGAATTATGAGGTATGACGAGAAAATGTTCATATGTACTGGTATATATATACTGTTACAGGGTGTAACGATTTCACATATTCTCTTTAATGTTTTATTGAAATAATAGTAATATTATAAAAACGTAGATACACATTCATTTTCATTTTTAATAAACTGTGTTCGTTCTAAGATTAAATATTAACAAGAAAACCTAGCGAGAAATCCTGTACACGTTAAATTGTATGTAATGTTTCCTAAGGCGTGTGAAGTCTGTCTGTGTGTTTTGGCCTTGCAAATCCTTTTGCTTTCAAATCCATGAGTAGAACCGCGCCTGCCAGTGGCACGACAAAGGGACTGTTTGGGTCATTTAATTTTGATTCACATAGAAAATACTTCCCGAAAGTGATTGTTTAACTAAAATATGAGCTTGTTCGGTGTTTATACCTTTTTTGGTAACTTCATAGATGAAGTACATGTGTGTGTGTGTGTTTTTTTTTCTATTGTTCCTTGTAAATTTTGTAAACGATTAAAAAAATGTGAGTGAAAATCTTCGGTAACTTCAGTCAAAATTCACACGTGGATTAATTTCTTAATTAACTCATTCTTTCCGAGTAATTCTTGCATTGTTTTGTTGCTTAAAGTTATTTTAAGGTTTCATTGACAGATTTATTGTAGGTATCAATTCCTAGGATACTAGATTAGATATTAGCGTTTACATAAATATTAACATCTCGTACGTGCTTTTATATATATTTCTATTCACCAATGGTTCACTAGTAGAATATGCATGTAGGCGTTGAGTACATTCATATTGTTTCAATTTATTAAATATTTTTAAATCGTTGCAAATTTGCTCCGACTAACGGGTCAAGAACAAATTGTTCAAAGTTCAATGATGCTTATAAAGTCGTTCCCAGCTGTTATCATTAGATGGAAGTCGTTAAGCCATGTCGCTGACCGTCTGCGGCTTCTAAACTTGATACTTAGTTTCGTCATTACCCTGAATGTCCAATGTTTAGTGGTAAATTTTGTCAACCCAATATTAAATGATTTCGAAATACATGGAGTTCTAGATTAGCCGACGAATGACTAATTAATTCAGGTCTTGTAGAACTACATACATCGAATTTTATACAAATATGTGAGCCTCTTTAAACATGCCTACTCTTCATCCTTGAGGTTAGGGTTTGTCCATGTGGTCTATTAATTTTCATCTAATTTATACAGGACTACTTTATTCCGTGGCTTCGCTTGCCCTCCCGTTGGAAATTAGGGATTTTCCTTGTCTATAAGCCTATTGCCGTTCCCCAGGCATATTTTTACACTGAGAGCCGTTACATTTCAATTTGAAATAAGAAACATGTGGAGTGCACGACCCGCGATTTGACAGACAGACAAACACTTTATTCCAACACTGTTTTTTGAACATCTACAATAAGCAGTATCATATACAAATGAACTTATCTTTTATTTGTTCAATCAGAGACTTTTTAAATGAAGGCCAGGTCAAAATTTCACGAATAGACGAGCTTGTATGGACATAGGATGCACATGTGAACGTAGAGGTGGCGTAAGAATTGTGCAAAAGTCAATCAGAGGAAAATAATATCTGTGTAGTCTTATGGGGAATAGGCATGATATTTATGTATGTGTACAGATTTATTCGGTTCATTACTACCACGGACATTATGAATATATAGCGATAACTACTCGTGCCATATATTGCCGAAAATATAAAAATCGAAAATTAATACTTCGAGTTCTGGACAGACCGAACGATATGCCAAAGTATGGTTTGATACGTTCAATACGATACGTAATATTCTGTCGAAAATCACTTTAAGGCACACAAAGACCGACTTGTTACCGGTATTCTGGTGAGACCGGATTCATTAAACAAATCACACGCCCGTCCTTTGGAACCTCGTATTCAGATTAGGAGACTCGTGTAAATTTGTATAACTATACGCTTACCGTGTTCCTTGAGTCTGAAGTAATTTGTTATGACAATAAACATTGTAGGACCTGGCGCACCGGGTTACCGGAGTTATTTATGAGGGTGGCAACGTACAGTCACTTAGACTCATCTGACAGACCTGTCGACTTGCTGGTCAGCTGAAATCTTATTTTAATAGTAAGTGTTCCGGATGGTTATTTGTGAAGAATTAGGTAAAAGGTTATTTTCTCGTAAAACGTATCTTCACGCCTGTAATCCCCGAAGGGGTAAGCAGGGGAATGCAGAACATTCCCACGTTTCACTGGTTACGTTTACGTCCCACTATGGAATAGGTGGTGAGCCTGTTGCCATGCATCGGACACATATCCAGACTCCAAACCAATACTAGAAAATCTAAATTAGAAAATTTTGTAGTATTCGACCGGGAAATCGAACCCGGGAGCTCCCGATCGGCAGTCGCACCAGCAACCAACACGACCAACGAGGCAGTCTTTAATTTCTCAAGTATACGAAATATCTAAGAAATATATATATCTATATCTCGCTGCAATAAAATGTTATTGGTTTTTAATAGGGCTACGTTAAAAATAGGCTTCTTATAGAAGCCTACTTCTCTAAGTATCAACTTTAACTGGATTAGGAATGAATGTGCTAGGGTAGAAAGTTAGGATAATTATTTTTAAAACCATCCAGAACACTTCATCATGTTAAGCGGGATAAAATTCGAGTAAATCATTACTTTCCATCTTTACAATATTCAAATACAATTTGAGATGTTCAAGGGATATTTTTCGCGAGAAATCTTGGATTTCGTCGAGTTTGGGACTGATTCGATCAAATACAATTACAAAGCGAAATCAACAGCGTCTCATCATATGGATTGTTCCTTTTAAGGTATTTTTATCACAATTTTTACTTTATTAGAATACTTTTACATTGGATTGATATATTTCAACATTTCACTACATGCCCTTGCTGAATTTACAACACATGTAAATTTTAAATTGTTCTACTCCTTTATGATAAATATCAAGCTATTATAAATATAAAGAAAATCGTTTTAGTGTCGTACACTAACATTGCATTTTCATGTATTGATTCATTATCCATTAGACGATTTTATCCACGTTCAGTCTATGTTCATTAGTGAGTCGTTATCATCTAAATAATCATTATCAACATCCTGGCTCATTTTTTTATCTTTCACGTGACACACAGTAATTAAATAAATTGCTTAAAATAAAATCATGAATACGTCACGCGCAATTTTATTTATTTATTTATTTAATATTCATTGCCCACCAAAAGCCAGATTACAAGGATTAAATATCAAACTTTGCAATTTTCCGTCATAATTATGTATCAATAAAATTTCAAGCGGGTAAATTTTTCACTACGTTTCCTACGGACAACACGACCTGCGTAGTTCATCTTATTTTGTTATTGTATTGTCATTATTACGCACAATAGGAGAGGTAAGTCCGGGAGGATGTCGCTCAAAGACTCGAATTAGGGTTACCCTTTGTCGTCAATTGTAACTGGATGTGACGCGTCGGTCATTTGGAAATTTTCTCTATTGTGTGTGGTTTGTACAGAGCGGTTTAACACATGGGATGTTTTGTAATTGCAAAAATATGTATAAGTTTTAGAGGGGCTAATGAAAATGTGTCGTTCAACGTCTGCAGAGTCTGCAATCATCATCATTATCAACGTCGTTCTGTTTCAATACAATGATAGATATAGGGGCCGCTTACTTGAATCATCACACATCTGTATGGTGACTATAACAGGATGCCAAAATTCTCTATAGGCTGGTTTAAAATTTATAACGTAACATCACGCCCGTAATCCGCGAATAGATAGGCAGAGCAGTGTAGTACACCCACACGTTTCACCGGTTACGTTTATGTCATACTTTGGAATAGGCGGTGACCCTATTTCCATACACCGGGCACATAATGAAATTTATAGACAGAAAATTTACATACAGACATAAATAGCTATTTGCGCTTAAATATTCATTGTTACACTGTAGACACGACGCTCTATGTCGTAATTAAATTCCAAGCGAGCGTTATTCAGGCATAATCACTATTAAATTTAACTAAATTAGGTAGCTCTAATTAATATTACAAAGCTTGTAATATGTCAGTATGTCAATAAAACAAAAAGACACATTTAGTAAGAAAAATTATAATTTTTACTTGTTATATCTAATAGGTATTATTGAATAACAGTTTTAATGTCTGTTCTCTTAAAATTCTCTTAAAATGTAAACTACACACACAAATACACAATTAGCTTAAAGCTGTAGCTCTACCGCTGGACAGCGGCCACCCTGAGGGTTTCTAACCGTAAACCCCACGCTGAGCCTGCGGAACGGGGGTCTAGTTTTAACGTGTGAGAGGCACAACACAATTAATGTTTGTGAGTCTGCCTTTTACACCTGTTACAATAAGTTTGACCCAGCCACAGATATTATTAGTATGAATTGCAAACCTATTCCACCTTTTCCCCTAATTCCAAACGTAACTTCACGCCTGTAATCCCCGAAGGGGTAGGCAGAGGAATGCAGAACAATCCCACGATTCACCGGTTACGT
>DWEI01003242.1:0-13080 GCA_018245875.1 Mysoria ambigua | reverse complement strand
TGTGTGCGATTCACACACGATAGAAGTGAAACTTCAGTAAATCGAGAAAAGAATGAGATGAATATATATACCAAGGGTAGGATAATATACACGTGGTGTATCGAGGTTATATATATAATCCATGATCAGTATAAAATAAAAATCAAATTTATTGATTGAAAAACATTGAAATATTAGTTTATACTTAAAACAGGATTAAAAAACATTTACACTTACCATTTATTACATCAGTCACATTAACACTTATATTTGAACATCTATTTTGATTGTTCAATAATTGTTTTTTTCGCGCACGAAACTCGCGACTACGTTCTGTTGAACTTTTTCCTGGATTTTTTTTAATTTTAATTTTATTTTCATTTTTTTTGCGTCGATATTGACGACACATTTCGGCATTAGTTTTCGGCATCTTATAAAATTTATTATTTAGCACAACAAGATATAAAAATACTGACAAACACACTGTTAAAGAATAACAAACCACGCTGACATCTTACTAAAAAGCTGTAATACGCAGCCGCATACAGTGTAAAGTAGTATTAGCTCACGTACTTTTCACATATACTAACACACGTTAAATGCTCAAATACAAGCAAGTATTAAACAGTGTGCTCTCTCGCTTTGGCTCACTAATTACAGGCGACTATGCTTAGAAGACGGGAGTGGGGACGCTACGAAGTATGGAACAAAGAGGAGAGACCGATAATATAAAATAGTGTGTATATTTCTGTCTCATTCTTTACCGGCTTCATTCTACACATTTTTGTATTTGTTTCTCTTACCTGTCGTTTTTTCCGTTGCATCAGGTTTGAAATCACAACGATTCTAAAGAAGTTTCACTTCAAAAAGTCCTATCGACACCTCTATTACGTTATGGTTAGTCCACACTAACGAGGGTGACGAGCTTTCCCTCTCCCCATTTAACGCGGACATCGTTCGATACGATTTCCTAGCGAAGGATGCGATACCTCGCCATGGAGTAGACGGTGTGTATGTCGGAGGCGAGCGCGTCGGCGTGCGCGAGCCCGCGCGCGGCCAGCAGGTGGCGCGCGAGCGGGCGCGCGGGCGCGGGCCGCAGCGCCACGGGCCGCAGCGCGCGCGCCAGCGCGCCGGGCAGCGCGCGCCGCCCGCCGTAGCCGCGCCCCGCCGGGTTCATGGTGGCCGCCACGCCGCACCACGGCGACACCGCCACCTGCGGCCGCGCGTCCGGCTAGCGACCCCGCCCGAGCGAGCCCGCCCGCTTACAGACCGCGCCGCTAGCCATTTTCGTGTAACCGTAGAACCGTATGGATTAAGGAAATCGATAGCGACGTAACATTGTCATTAAAATCACTTCCTCATTGGTCGCGATTGTGGCAAACGCGACTGTTGAATTGAGAGGTCTTGGGATCATGATCTGAGATCCCGGGTCGTGCACTTCTGAATGTTTCTAACTTAGATTTTCCCGTAGTGACTCAGAGTCTGGATATTTGCTTGGTGTATGGCAATAGACTCACCGTCTATTCCATAGTTGGACATATATGTATGGTGTGAATGTACTACACTTTTCTGCCTACGAGTATTACAGGCGAAATGTTACGTTTATTATATGAAAGACTAGCGTTTGGCTGCGATTCTGTCTGTTGTAAAGCGCAGATGCCTATTCTTATTCAACTTGGGTTCGAAAGGGCCTAATTTATATAACAAATCATCGAAAACACGGATAATAAACGTTTTGGCCACGTCACGACGAATAAATACATAAATTAACAAAGAATCGAACTGGTCCTTATAAAACCAAACGGCCCACAGCACACTTTAACACTGGACGTCCGTACATGTTTGCCATCGAGCAGCGCGGTGGGCTCGGCGCCGGCCGCGCGCCGCCGCGTGGCGTCCAGCAGCGCGGCCAGCTGGTGCGCGGCGGCGGCCAGCGTGGCGCGCGACAGCCGGTTGAACTCGTCGAAGCAGCCCCACGCGCCGCTGCGCGCCAGCCCGCTCAGCAGGCGGCCCAGGCACGCCGCGTCCATCGCCTGCGGCACGCGACACACGCCCACTGTACGCCGGGAGCGGTTTGGCATCGCCTACTAGTAGTACGACGTTACAGGTACTAGTACTTACACCGCATTCAATTGTTGTTTAAATTATTTTATATTAAAGAAGAATTTTCTCAAACTAACCTCGTCACAGTTGAAGATCAGCACTAAGCGACCGACCAGCGCACCTAAAGCTTTCACTGACTCTGTCTTGCCTGTTCCCGCCGGGCCGAAGGGATTGCCCACCAGACCGAGGTGCAAAGCCTGAAATAATACAGTTACCTTTTGAAAATGGCATTCCACTCTAATATCCGATATGATAAGTATTACCAAGTGCCGTGATTAGATGCTTAGTGGTTTATATTTTAAGCTTAATCTCTGGTGATCAAATCGGCGTATGCTTTGCAGTACCCAACGCAAATATGAATTAACTAGTACAATCTGAATTACTCGTCAGGAAAAATGACAAGATAGTGACGGAGGCTAAAGAAATGTTGTATTTTATAACAATTATCCATGTACCTGAGTTAATATGAGAAAACACTCATCAGATACTTCAGTTCTAACGAATTGTCCCGTGTTCACGCCGAGATATTCGTAGGAGTACGAGATTTCAGCGAGACCCATCTTGGCCACTATGTCTCGTGTAGCAGTTGAATAGAATCTGGAGATGTAAAAAAATATATATAATTTTTTGTACATATGAATACAATGAATTGAACCAAACTTTAAGTTACACATAAACAAATCGAATACACAAAGGTCGGTACCTCAATTGCTTCTGCCAAAGCCAATTGTCGGTCGAATCGACGTTATTGTCTATCAACGTTTGAATCACCGTCACATAATATGAGCACTGCAGTATCAGAGCTTGCCGCTTCTGTTGCTCGCTCTCGTCGTCCACGTCCGCGGCGGCGTAGTTCGAGTTCTCCTTCTCCACCGCCACCTTCAACTTGTGCAACTCCTTGGCCGCTATCGCCTTCTCCGCTTGGTCGGTGAAGCGTATGTTCTGCGCGAGGCACAATATTTGCGTCGGCAGCGAAAACGGATCTTGCTCTTGCGAACTATTTGTCGCTATACATTTTAATGTCATCGTTTTCAGCGACGATCGTATTTCATTTTCGAGCTTCTTCAACCACACCTGCAATCGATCATATATCTATAATAATAAGTGAATAGCTCTAGTTTATAATGTGAAAACTTTTTCTACGTATTTTTAAAACTGATTCCTCGCTATCTGTAGTAAAGTAGAAATATTATATCATGTGTTTACCTCAACTGGACAGTCGATGTCTACTGGTTGATCAAGTTTGAACACTTCTTCTAACTCACTGCAAAGCGCGGTAATAGACAATTGTCCTGGTCCCAATTGTACTCCAGTAATTCCAGGGAACAGCTTTTTGAGGTGCGATTGCATAACTGTTTCCCTGCCTTCGGCACCAGCACGAGCCTGGCCGAGCAGCTCTAGCAAATCATCATCACTTAGGAAGTACAACCGCGGGAAAATGGTACGCTTCTCCTGGAAACAACAATAGATGTGATTCAACGAAACCTATATAAATTAACGAAAATGAATATGATTTTAGTATTTAAAAGTAATGAGCTATATTTAATCTTTCATAGTTTAGGGTAACATTTTAAATTAGATAAATATAAATACATCAACATACTTCAATATACTGGTTCAGAGCAGACTGACAGCTGTTGAGCTGCTCGGAAATGGCATCGAGCATGGGCTGCAGCCGGGCGGACTGCAGCAGCGCCGAGAGGCGACAGTCCGTTTCAATCATACGCGCCACCTGCTTGAAGCTTTGGTCTACCTTTCGGAATTTTTTGCCCAGTTCACTGTCGTCGTTGCTGAGGATAGGTTCTAAGTATAACCATCTGAAATTAAATTCATACACATACGGTTTTAAATAACTGAATGGTGGAGGAATATGATATTGAATAGGTTGTTGGGAAACAGTTGGTACGTTTCAGGAAGTGCGTAGCGACACGCACAGGCGAGTTCAAGACGCGGTAAGTAACAATGAAACTACAAGAATGTTCTGTAACTTATTATAGTAAAGTCAACAATTGTGCGATATAACTATATCAAAAACCTTAAAGGTTGTACTTGTGATTTAATAATAAGTCGATACAAACACAAGTTATTACATTACGCCTGATGTTGCACTTTTAAACACATGTCATCAGCTCTTGCATAGTGCAGTGAAAACAGGTTGGAAGAAGGAATTGTGAGCAGTATTATTTACTTTAACTTTACTTAATCTTACAAACATTAATATTGACACGAGCAATACACGCCGGCCAAGATCCACGAGCTAGACACGCGAGGCCTTCGAATTGCGCTGTGATGGACGACCGCTTTAAATGTCGTTCATGTAACGAGATACAGGAGAGCTCATGCACTGTGTATGAAAACTCTTGTAAATCAATGCATTGGGCAGTGTGCAGTGAGTAGTTTAACGTGAAGAATTACAAATTGCTTAACGACAATAAACGCTTTAAATATTTTGATGTATTTTCATTGCTGATACATAATCAATTAATTATGAAAATCAATTCATGTAATGGGCTAATAAAAATTAATTACGTGAATGATTTGAATTTTTTTTATTAATGATTTTTAAAAGGAGTAAAAATTGTATTTAAATCGATTAACTCTATAAAACAAGAAGTTGAGAAAAATAACATATTTTTTAACCCTTTCAAATTACATAGTCAATTATACGATATAGATATTGCATTATTGCAAACACATCTTTGATCTGACGTACATATAAGTACTCTAATTAAGTGCTTTGATGTCAAAATGTAATAATATTCAAAAAATAGAGTTAATGTATAAGGCAAGTAAAGCATCCATACATTGAGGGCAAAGTTTCTAAACTAATTTGTGTTTTTGCGTGTCGAATGAAGTAAAAAACCTCTTTACATATTAAAATTACTTTGATATGTATGTTTATGGTTATTGTAATTATGTCAACAGGGCCGGGAATAGGTTTAAAATCAGAAAAAAAACTGAAATGGTGTGGAACAATTTATTAACAATTATTTCTATATTTAAGTATAAATTGCCTGTGACCTATAAAGTAACAAACTTATAGTAGAAGTGGTGGCTTTCACCAGTATAAATGCAAAGTATAGCCTAAACCTTAACACAAACTGCAGCATGAAATGTCGATAAATGACAAATACAATATTGAATTAAGAATCGTATCAAATGTGGGCAACATCGCGCAATTATTAATGTCAGTGATGACATATTACTTACATGATTACTTCCACAATAATATAGGCACTATATTTACGATAAAATTAGTGGCAATAATATCATTAACATTTAATAGAGAACACAGTTTAAATTTATATTACTACATAAATATAGCTCAATTGTTCTTTGGAATCGTTTTATACATAAAAAAAATTAAGCACATTACAAATTTAAACTTGGGTTGCAAGCTTTCCATTGAATTTCGTTGCAAAAATTTAACACATATAACACCTTCACGCCCTTGATTTATATAAAATAAAAAGACTAAATTACTTATATTGGAGATATATATTTTCGATAAATATGAAATGATTTCAAGTAGTCATGATTACATTAAATAGTAACATTACAAATTACTACGATGTTTTCATTATAATCAAACACGTAACATGCAATTAACTAGTTCGAATAGCATATAATTACGCTCGTAAATCACATACAATACGCTCATGATGTAGTTAAACTACAATTATGTATATGACTCGAATATGTTTAAATTGTACTGTTAACGAGTAATATTACAAATGGCACTGAGGGAAATTTCATAATACATCAATCAAAGTATCATTCTATTTAAATTGTCATCATCGACAGCGTTATGTCGTACAAGATCTGTAATAATCAGATTGCTTCGTAATTTCGGAAAGATAGTAATTCATTTTCGTATTTAAGTCAGCTATTTCATTTTCTAGAACATTCAATTGCTCGTTGTGATCGTTGTAAAGTTCCTCCATATTGGCTAGCAGCTTAAGTTGCATTTGTGTGTCACTGGCAAGTTTAGTAGCGCGATTGAGTAACAATTGAGCGCGTTCTCTAGAATTTGATGTTTGATTAGCTCTTTCAGCAAGAGACATATTTGTTTGTTTAAAATCTTGACGCAGCTGTCTCGCTTTTTGCTCTGCGCCTTCAGCTCGATCTACCACATCATTTGCTTCTTGTTTTACCTGTTCTGCGTCACTTTCTATTTTCAATATATTTTTTTGTAAATCCGAGAGACGTGTACGAAGACTCTCTACTTCATCCATTGTTTCATTAGCTTTCTTTTGTGCTTGTTCAGTTTCTAATGCTATCGGGAGTAAGTCACTGTTTGCTGCCTTAATATCATTATTAGCTGTATCTATTGCATTTACAGCCGCGTCTTGCGCCGCTTGTGCTTCATCAAGAGCTTCCAAAACTTTGTTTGCCATCTCTAAAGTTAAATTGGCTTCTTTACTTACTATGGTTGCATTTAATTTTAATGCTTTCGCTCTATCTAGATCCGGTTTAGTTTCAGTAATTATGTTTTCAATATTTGTTAGCTGTGATACTGTCGAATTTATTCGTTGTGATAACTCAGTTATTTCCGTAGGTTCGATTCGTATGGACAAATTAAGTATTTCATTAGCTAAAGTTCTTACATCCGTTGGTGTACTTGAAGTATTAGACAAAAATTCTTTCAGTTCCGCAGTGAGCTCTTGACTCTCATTTGTTACCCGTTCAGCTGAAGATTTAAAATCATATGCATTATCAAACAAATCCTTTGCTTTCGATTTAACTGCGACCGTATCCTGCTTAACCTGGGTTATACTTCTTAATAAATCTTCAGCTGTTAACTCATGTTCTTTGATTCGATGTTCGGTTTTATTTGCAAAGTCTAAAGCCTGTTCAGCTTTCGTAATAGCGCCCTGATCGCAAGATATTCCTCCACATTTTCCACAACCTGCACCACCGCAAATGTCACAGGAATCACTGTCTTGGCCACACATTTTTTCATTTATTTTTGGTATTTCTAATTCTAATTCAGATAGCTGTCGTTGCAAATCATCTAATTTTCTATCATTGTCATTTTGTGTATTATTAAAGTTGTCATATTGCATTTCAATAAGTCTGTCTGTGTTTTTGATTTGTCTATCTGTACTAGCAATAACTGTCTGTACACTTTCAGCTTCGTCTGCCGCTTTTAAAGCTCTTTCTTTAGCTTCACGAGTCAAGTTTAATGCTCCTTCTAAATTAGCTTCTTGAAGTTTTGTTGCATTATTACCTAACTCAAGTGTTTTTGTTTTTAAATTATCAATATTTCCTCGAAGTCCATCCAGAGTCACATTGCCTAAATTAATTTTAGAAGTAATGGCATTGAGATTTTCGTTGCTATCTTTGACTTTCTTTTCGGCCTCATTCAATTGACCCTGTATTTCACTTATACTTGCAACCAGTTCTTTTACTGTACTTTGCCCAAGCTTTGCACTTTGGAGTGTACTTTCAACCTCTGTTAATTTTTTTGTCATTTCTTCAAAATCTCTAGTGTATGCTCCAGTCGCCCCAACAACTTTAATTTTACTTGCATTTCCAATAGCGTATTCCGTTTGCGTACGAAGATTGCCAATAAGAAGGTCCCAATTATTGAAACATTCACCACAAGCATAGCATTCAGGAGCTTCACCAAGGTAGCCTCTAGCACACATGTCGCAATTATACCCACCAATGCCCGGTTTACAGATACATGAGCCATTCTCTCGCATGCATTGTTGTGATATAGAGCCCAGGGCATCACATTCACATTCATAACATTTGATATTAGGATCACCCCAATGGTTTTCATGGCATTGGTCACATTGTCGACCGCCATATCCACGTTTACAGTCACATTTGCCGATGTAGGGGTTACATTGAGGTGACAAAGAACCAATAGGATCACATTCGCAAGGATCGCAACCAGTACCAAGAGCTATTCTCCAATGATTTTCCGTACATTGATCACAGTTTATACCCATTACATTATTATAACACGGACACTGTCCAGTGATTCCATCACAGTTACCTTTAGTGAAGTTAGTGCCTAACTCTGAGCAATTGCATTTAAAGCAAGCCTTTTCAATGGCATCACCATAAAAGCCTTCTTCACACATTTCACAATGATCTCCAGCTGTGTTGTGCAAACACTGTAAGCATTTACCAGTATAAGGATCACAATTTCCAGGCTTTGTGATATCTATGTTTTCATTACAATCACATTTCTCACAAGTTCCTTTAATAGGATCGCCGTAGTAGTTATCAGCACATACATCACAAAGTGGTCCCGCATATCCTTCTTTACATTCACAAACTACGTCTTTAGTTTCCGAATCTAATTCGCAACGATCAGCATGACTACTCTTATTAGGATCGCCAAAAACTCCCGGACATGGGCAAAGTCTACATGGAATATCAACGCCTAGACGTGGATCTCCATAATACCCTTCTATACATCTTTCACAACGATGACCTTCCGTAAAATCGTTACATTCTTTACATGCTCCCGTTTTATCATCACACTCTATTGCATGGCCATTACAATCACATTGCTGACAATTCGGAAAGTTAAAGTAACCTGGTTGACATAAATCACATGCTCGACCGTAAGTATTTGCTCTACATTTACATTGGCCACTCGTTACATCACAAAAATTGTCAAGAGAGCCTATGCTATTACAGTCACAACGTTTGCATCCAAATTTGCTAAAACCATATGTACCAGGAGCACAACGATCGCACCGTGTCCCAACAATATTTTCTACACACTGACAATGCCCAGTATAAGGATTGCATTGATGGCTTTTTGAACCTGACGGATCGCATTGACAAGATTCTGCACCTTTCCTAATATAGAAACCTATACTGGCGTGGTATTTTTTACAAACTTCGGGTACATTATCCCGGTTTATATCATAATAATAAGAGTCACCACAGTTATAACGGTCGAATTCTTCTCTTATTTCACTACCTTTCCCAAAAAATGGCAAGTCATCAACAGAAGGTATAAGAACAATAGAATCGATCAATATGGTAGCCCTTGTATTAGCAACATGGGGATCTTGGCGACCTAAGTAGATACGAATTTCTGTTTCTTTATCTTTTTCCAGGCAAATAGGGGGCCGAACTAAAACACTCCGTTGATTTGCCGGAAGACTTGTATAAACTGTGTCATCTTCGGGGCGTACATTAGCACAAGGCGAATCAGGATCTATTGACAATGGTCTCTTAACTAAAATTGTAGCTTCCTCCCAACCTGTGGATGATTGTGGTTCATATCTGATTAACACATTGTAATTCATACTGGTTTTTAAATTATTAACGACAAAGACTAAAGTGCTGCTTTCTGGGATTCTCATAAAACCTGGTCCGGTCCAAGTTTCTTTTCTACCATCAGGATAATTTTCTCTTATAACAACATGACACAGTTGACTTTGAATGGCATTGTCATCTATTTGGGAATCACATAAACTTAATTCTGCTTCGTATACAATTGAATCAAGAGCACCAACGAAGAAATTTTGTATTGGTTGGTCACAGCGGCGTCCCGTTACATTTGGACGACACTTACACTGCCCTGTAATTACATCACAATCTCTATCTAATGAACCACCAAGATCACAGTCACACGGTGAGCAGCCGTCATCACTATCAGATAAACCATAAAACTCCGGAAGACATTGATCACAATTTCGTCCCGTAACATGTCGCTTACAGAAACAATTTCCAGTTGCGGGGTCGCATCCTCTTTCATTAATAGTGCCTAATCTGTCACATGTACAGGCTTCGCAGCCATCAATATTTTTGGGATCAAAATTCCAGAACCCGTCTTTGCATCTATCACACCTCGGTCCGTCAATATTAAGCTTACAAAGACAACGGCCAGCTGTTTTATTATTGGCAATGTCAGTTTCTTCATCACATAAGACTTCTTTGTCTGTTGTTCCCTCTGGATCACAGTCACATGGTTTACAAATGTCTGGACTTTGTATATCTAAAGTAGGATCTTTGAAGAATGTAGGTTTGCATCGCTCACAATTAATGCCCATAGTATTATGTTGACAATTATCACATACTCCACCACTTG
The DNA here is from genome assembly GCA_018245875.1 of Mysoria ambigua. Taxonomy (NCBI): domain Eukaryota; kingdom Metazoa; phylum Arthropoda; class Insecta; order Lepidoptera; family Hesperiidae; genus Mysoria; species Mysoria ambigua. The sequence goes on along the minus strand of DWEI01003242.1, from coordinate 2,933 downwards.
CTTTGCCAGTTTTGTTGTAAACAGCAGGATCAAAATGGCAAGTTGTTGCATGATTATTACAAGTACATCTTTTACATGCATTTGAAGTCTTCCCAACAGCCGGCTGCCATGGAAAATCATTGTAGAAATCTTCGCAATATTCACAGTTTAATCCTCGAGTATTGTGAGTGCATTCACAGCGTCCATGAACCATATTGTTCTTAGATTCGACTCCGGGCATAGGCAGACACCGCGAAGCATGGCCGTAACAAGAGCAAGATCCGCGTACTGTCATTTCATACAAGGCATAATAATATTTTTCTTGAATTTCAGCTCTGTTGTCTAACAGATCGTCACCCAGAGTATGAAGTTTGGTAAAATTGATTCTGAGATTAGTCATACGTAGTAAGTTTTGCACTTCTTCTGAATACGGATTGGTAACGTGTATATTGGGTGGTAAAACTCTGAATATAACATCACCCTCTGTCGATGGCGCAACCAACGAATATTTTGATTCGCATACAACTTCCGTCAGACTTTGCTGAGAATGTTTAGGCACTGAAGGAAAGGCTTCGTCACAATTATGCGCAAAGTAACGATAAACACGCCATGTTTTTCCAAAATCAAAAGACCGCTCCACTAACATGGCTGCAGGGCGAAAAGTTTTAAACTTCAATATCAAGTGCGTCAAGTGAAATTCTGCTTCCATATTCAACTGGATCGTAACATTTTCTTTACCATTTTCTGATTGCCACCACGATTTAGTTCTAGTTCCGGGATAAAATTTGTATATGATGTTTTGAATCCTGTGATTGAGAGTCGGATTGTAAATTGTACTATTTGTCGAATCACACCAAAAACACTTTTTTCGTTCTTCCAAATGAGACACAATACAATAACGTTCGCGACCACTACTACCACACGTCGACGATGCGAAGAGACGAGATTCGCGGCCAATGAGGAGATTGCCTGTGGCCGGATAGCACGAGCTGAGCTCGCAGGCTCGGTCCAGCAAGCGGGAGTCGGCACGCAAGCGGTCGCGCTCCCTGTTATAGACGGCGAGACCGCGGGCGATAAGCGCAGCGAAGATAAACAATGCGGCGCGTCGAGCCATGGCGCGGTGTGGGCCCTGTGCGCGCCGCTCTCTGCACTGGCAGCCGCCGCACGCCGCACTCTCGCGCCGTCCCGTCGCCCCGCCTCCCTCGACCCGCTTCTCCGATATCCAGAGCCAGATTCTATTGTTACCAGAACTAGTTGACGAGGCTCCGATGAACTTCGTAAACTATTGCTTACACGTAATACTTGTTATGTATTATTTTAAGTAACAAAATAGGCTTGTAATTATCCTTTTTCCGAAAAATATCTTACAGTAAAGAAATTAATTAAATGGATTTTTTTTTATATTATTACCGGTCAAACTATACAATTTCACGAGTTTTAATTCAACACATGAAATAAAAAGCAATCTAAACTAAAAAATGATTGTTTCTGCTTGTTTAAAAATCAATAAAAAGCTGGCTATGACAAGGATTTAAAGTAATATCATTCCAAACTATATTTTGTTATTTCATTATAAATAACAGTTGCTTGCCTACCATAAATAAATAAACTCTCTAACTTAAGTAAAGTAAAGTAATTTATGAATAAGAACAAATTATTGTGTTGCAATCAAATAATAAATACTATTGTACATATTGTAGTATTGTTTAACAAATGTAGTTCAGCAAGAATTATGAAGTACGATTTTAAAAACCATTTGAAATGGCATTCGAATACGGCACTGGATGAGGCGACGACCGCTCCCGCCCGCGCGCCCGCTCGTGCCGTTCCCCGAAACAGGCACTAAGCAACAAAAATAACACCGCATTTCGGGATGCGCTTTATGTTTTGGTCATTATTACGACACAGCGGGCTTCTACCTTTATTCGTGACTCACCCAAAGCAGCTGAATACATAATGTTAAGTCTACGAAAATACGACGCATTCAACATCAATAAGAACTTAAGAAGGCGTTGGTAGCAGAGATATATAACTTTCACCTCGACCACAGTTACAATAGTTGCAGTTTATTCGTTTTATATGTATCGTGGCGGCATCATTTCTAACCGGCAGCGCGATGACGCCGCAGCGGTAGCTGTCAGTTCGATACACAAATCGCCGGCCGTCGTCGTCCTTCCGCTCCGCGCATCCGTTCCTGATAAAATATTCGCGATCCGTCAACAGACCACCGCCGAATAATCGCGACGAGCACGCGGCAAAAAACTATTCTGCTCCATTAGACAGTATTAAGCAAATGTGTTTATGCAGAATTATTTAAGACTTATGTCCGAAGCTCCAGGAATTAATTCGTCGTTAAATCGCGTGACAAACTAAAGTTATAGTAAAGCTTACCAATGTCATAGGCTATAGCATTGATTGGTTTGCGTTTAAAAAATACGATTTACTTTGATTATAGGATTTCGCAGCATGTTTAACTGCAATATCAAATCAAAATGCTCTTACAATTGGTAATTTTAACCGATAATGTTATGTTTTATTTAATGACTTATCAATACGAATATTTAATTCAAATGTTTAATCATACAAATCAATAGGCTCTGCCGCTATTGCTTGCTGGCACGTAACATTCACTGGTGAATCGTGGGAGTGTATTATCACTCATCTCATCAGCCTATCTCGTAGGAGAAAAACAGGCCTGATGTCATGTATTATGAAAGTATAAACAATGGATATAGTTAAAAAGGGGTACATACTTAGGCCTGTGGCTGAGCCACATGCCGGCTACAACAAAGGCTAACTTTGAGTAAAACTAAAGGCGAAATAAGGTACCCATTCATGTGAACCAGTACGAGACCTATTCTACGAATACAATCAGTGAGATTTAGTTGAATAGAACCATTTTAAACGTCTGAGCGACTTTGATAAAGCGTTGTAAAAAAACCAAAGGTGTATGC
>DWEI01003241.1:0-13082 GCA_018245875.1 Mysoria ambigua | reverse complement strand
AAAACCGAGAAGAAAATTCAATATTTTTTAAATTTGATTAACAACAGGTTCGCCAGTGTTTGGTTGTTACTGTGATGACGTCACACGCCAGTAAACACTGCAGTTCCTTGTACATTTTTCTACGTTACCATTGATTTTTGCGTTATTACTAATATAATTACCTAATATTTTTACATAAATTTAATATCAAGTGTTCTGTGTTTATTTTTGACTTGAAAATGATGAGAAGTTTGGCGAAAACTGATAGCAGTAACATAGCAAAAATAGACGCCTTTATATAATCATAAATTTCTTCATAAACACAACTACACAAATAACAACAACAGTAAGATGAAAAAAATTTAAAAATTATTTAAATAATTTTAACCTTGTCAAATGACTATTCAAAAGTCCTTAAAATATCGTTTCATGTTTTGTAGACAATATATCTAGAAAATGAACATAAAATTTCTAGGTTTTACACATCTGCAATTCAATTTCAATGATAATATAATAAAAAAATGGTAATATAAAACACAAAAATTATTTAAAATATTATTTACATCGTGATCTTCACACATACAATAACATTTCAATGAGACACAATGCTTTTTGGATCTCTTCGTGCTAACGATAACCTCTTATTTCGGCTTTTTGGCCCCGTTGGACCACAAACAAATAGTTGTCTGAACTTGCAAAACACGTATGCGTACATTACGCCACTACACGCCGTTCGTACATCATTTCATGCAATAAAACACTCAAAACTTTTGTAGACCACTACAGCCCTAGTGCTATTTACTTGCTTGTGACGTCACACTTGTCATACGACTTCATTATAGAAACTGCGTTAATGGCAGAACTATGGGTATTTAAACTTTATCTATTGTTTAAATTGAAAATATGGCAAACGCGAAATATTCGTGCACTGTACTTATAATTCGACAAATAATTTAAAACAATTTTCCAATGTTAGTCAAATACCCTATTCTGTGATAGTATGCCTTATCATAAGTCCGAGCATCTTATACCTACTAATGCACATCAGTGACATACATTTAAATTTTAGTAAAAGCTATGTTAAAAAATATATAACAATTCAAATCATTAATTTAAACAAATGGTGTGTGGTAAGCAGTTAAAGGTAGCGGCTGTCATGTGGACTTCAATGAATTAATTGAGAATGTCGAGTCTGACTGTAATACTGTATTGTATCTGCGTAAGTTGTTCCAATGTCGACTTTTAACATGGTAATATTTGTATTAAAAGACATCTTTGCAGATAAAAATGATCTTCATATGTGTGGATTTAATGTCTGTGTTATCATTTATTAAGTATTCAGAATACTATCATATATTGTGTTCAGTGTATAGGCAATAGGCTCACCACTTATTGCAGAGGGACTTTAATGTTACTGGTGAGGTATGGGTGTGTACTAAACTCCTCTGCCTACCTCCTTGGGAATCGCGGGTGTGGTGTTACATTTTATTAATCTATTAGAATATATATGTGCCATCATTTTATCATATGTGCTTTTGTAGAGCTTGCTGAATTGTAAGCAGACATCTGATAAACTGCATGCATACATAGAAACATATTTAAATAGAGATTTTTTATTTTTTACCCTCAAACACCCAACAAATACTTGTGCTCATCACGCAAAAAAATATTTTCGGTGGGAATCAAACTCAAAGGACCGGCTCAACAGTAAGGTTCACTGCATAAACGGCCAGTCAATTATATGAATATAAAGTTGACTAGATATAGGAGTCCGACGTACAATTGCATAGTGGCCGCGAAGGTACTACAAATGATGAAACTGTGTATCGTGGTCGTGTGCGTGTGTGTGCGCGTGGCGTACCTGCTCAGTAGTTGTGGTCGCGCGCGCGCGAGGGCGAGCGGCTGCGCGAGTACGAGCGGCGCACGGGCGAGTACGTGGGCGAGCCGCGCCGCCGCGGCGAGTACGAGCGCGACCTGCACAGCGCACGCTCAGCGCCGAGCCCGCCCCGCGCTACGCCCGGGTGCGGTGTCCGAGGCTTTGGTCCTACCGACTAATATACTCCGAACCGAGCAAGATTAACCAATACAATCCACAACCTCCTTTACTGACTCGGTTCGACTGCTGTGGTTACTTATTTATCTGCGTAAATAGTGAACCGATAGATTTCAATGTCATGAGACGCGGTCGTAGCGGAAGGCCCGCAGTGCACTCGGCACGCGTAGTATAGTCACCGGTCGCGGTCGCCGCTGTAGCGGTCGCCGCCGCCGCCGCCCCCGCCGTAGTCCTCCTTCACGCGAATATATGACACCTCGCCCTGCAACAGAGCACTACATAAGCCACGAAAATAGCGCGGACCAAGTTGTATAGAGGCTAGCCACCTAGACCACCAATCCTAGACACTCGTTACCAACAAGTTGACACTAGTAGGGACAACAATTTAGGTTGCGTGTTTAACTCCCCCTTGTTCAATATGCACAGTAAATTCTTGCAAGTGTGTGAATGTGGAACTTACTCCAGAACACTGTCTCAGTGAGCTCAGCGGTGCACTATTGGGTAGGTCCATGTCCAGAATTAAACGGGATAAAGTAGTCTGATGAGGACGATGACTAACTCAGTACAGAACCCAACACTTATAGCCTCACATCGTCACGCCGCATTCCTTGGAGACAGGCAGAGAGCACAGTACAAAGTATCTCTATCTTGACATGCCGCCGTGTTTTCTCTGTGAACAGTAATAGACTGAACAAGCGGCCGCTACCAACCTCGTGACTTCTGAACCGGGAGTCGTCCAATTTTTTGACGGCATATTTCATGTCCTCGTGGCGCAGGAACTCCACGACGCCGGTGCCGTCTTTGAACGTGTCCGCGAAGCACACGTCGCCGGCCTCGCGCATGTGGTCCTTCAGATCCTGCGGCGACAGATACTGACAATGAACCCATAGCCAGCCACTGATAACTATCGAGATGTACATGTTATAGTAGGAGATTTTTACAGTGTGCTACATTCCTCTCGGGGCATAACAGAAATGTCATTTAAACTCAAACTCAAATACAGACCTGCCAAGAGCCCGAAGGCGGCAAACCAGTGACAAGTACTCTGTATTCCGAGCGCCGGGCGGGCGGGCCGCGCGAGGGCGGCCGCGCGCCGAAGCGGTCGCCGCCGCCGCGGCCGCCGCGCGCGCCGCCACCGCCGCCGCCGCGGGGGAACTCCACCCGCAGGCGGTACCCGTCGTAGTCGTACCCGTCACGAGCCCGCACCGCGTCGTCTGCGTCTCTACGGTCACCAATAATATTGCCGTCCAATTTTTTTTTCTCATTTTGACTACTAACAACTACTTACAGGTAGTTTACAACAACATCTATTTATTAATTCTCCATTTTTGTACACCTATTGGAAATTACAAATAGAAACACAACAATATTAAACTTTTAAGGATACAAAAGGCAGCCTTATCACTATCAGAGTGATATCTTCCAGGCAATCTCCAGGTAGAAGAGATGGTAACAAGTAACAGGTGTACATCATGTAATTCACGATGATGATGTAAGGTGACAGGTGTAATTCACTACTATAGGGAAAGGAAAAGTTTTATATAAGGAAAAGGATCCAAATCCTAATATATCCAAATAGTAATTGTTGATTTGATTTTAAAGAGAGTCTAAGAACTCAGCCGAAGGCAGTACAACACAAGATTGTGTAAAGAAATGATCAGGCGCTTGGACGGGTATTACAGAATGGCACAGTTGGACTAAATACCATACATTATAACACCAATACAGTGATATGATGTGTGATGATATTTTAATACAACAATTTTTTATCTGTATTATTTACTTTTAGAGAGTATAATTAAATAATAATTAGCTTCATTGAGTGTCTAAAGTAGAATTATATTGTGGTAGTTAGCAAATTTGATTACAGAGAGAGGGGTTACTTAATTTTCAGTGTAAAATAGGGATTTTTGCCTGAAACTGATTCATTTGTTGCATGTTCATAGTTCTGATATAAGATACTTTATATGAAGCCAATGTACGCTGGTATAAAAATAAAAGCATGCACCAATGGTTCAATAATTACGAGAAGAGAATGCCTCAGAGAAATATAACGAAGCAGATTAACAACATCAATAATGTCAGATATAAGACCAAAGGCGGCCAAGACTCACCTATCTTGATCCAATAGGTCAGATTCTGTTGATGGGAGAGTCAGAAGTTTCCAAAACCAGCATGCATGCATGAGAGTGATTAATGTAGAAGTGCAGCAGGTCTGTAAGGATAGAGATATTTGGCACTTGGTGCTCTCTGCCTACCCTCCGAGGGGACCTGGTGTACAGATGTGTATCTACCTTCCGATTGCCACAACACTGACTTCTTGTAGGCCTTTTATGGGATCAGATAGCTGGGTGTGGAGACATCCCAGAGTGATTATCATTTTTATTAATTAAAATCAAAATCATTGTCATAGTTCATACTTTCTATAATAATTCTCTTGAATCAAAAGTGCTATGTTATAATATAGTTAGCTATGGACAGCAAATAAGTTGTTTAAATTATACAATATCATAAAAAGGCACACAAGTAATTATCTTTAAACTGGTTTGTTATCAGCAAAAACAGAGATAAACACACCAGTGTATATGTCAAGTTTCACATGGCCGTACAGGGTAAAGTTACTAAATGCACAGAGCTCATGCAAACTTTAACATATTTCCGTAGCTGAATAGGAGTGTTAATATTGTTTTTGTAAAATGCAAACAGCTTCCTACTATTAAGTACATAATTGAGTTTCCTCAGGGTCAGGTGTCTCAGGTTTTTTATATTATAAGATATAATATATTTACCTTTTTATATGTAACGAAATATAAATAACTTAGTTGAGAATATTTAAATAATGAATTGTATTATGATAATTGTAAGTCGAGCGACCTTCTGATTTTCGATTAAATAGTCGAGTATTTCATAAAACATTAAACATGTAATATAAAAATGTATAAATTTATATCTTCATGTGAAAGCGGAGAAACGTACTGAAATGAACCTGGGAAATTTTATGATGTCGTAGTAATTTATTACCTTCAAAGTATATACATAATTTAAATCGGCGTTAGATGAGAAAAGAGAGTTAGATGCGCTTAAAAGTTTACAACGTAAAGGTTAGTAACGCTAAAAGTTATAACCTAATAGTTTGAATTATCGACTCAACAGGCGTGAAGTTTACATCAATAATAACTAGGTAAGGTGTTGGCATATTTCAATAATTACCTGGGATCCTCGAATTCGACGAATGCGAACGGCGGTCCTTTTCTATTTTTCAAATCAACAAACGTAACTTTGCCGAATTTGTAAAAGAGATCTTGAATATCCTTTGTTCTGATGTCAGGAGGCAAGTTACCAACGTATATCCTGCACTCGTTTCTGTTGCCGCCGCTTCCGCCAGACATTTTATTTTGTGTACACCTAACGACACCTGATTTAAACTAAAATTGTAAAAGTGAAAATGCTTGCAATATAGGGCAGTGGAATTCGCTCGACGTTATTTGTTAAATCAAAGATGGCGATAGTACGTGGTGGGTATCAAACGGGGACGCGAAAGCTGCTATACAATATTACTATAACTACGATATCTACGCTTGCTGTGTACTGGCCAAACCTGAAGTGCCAGTGTTGCAAGCTTTCCGTCGCACGGTATTGTCCTCTTATTGAAATAAAGAAATGATGACAATTAATTTATTTTTCCTAAGGCATAACACATTCCAAATGTAAACATTGCAACAAGAAATGTATCCGATTATATTTAAATATAATGTAATGAAATTCATGGTTATAAAACTGTATCCTGACACATCATCATCATCACCAGTCTGAGAACTGTTGAACAGAGTCTGTTCCCGACCACTGCTGGACATAAGCCTTTCCAATAGCACGCCACTAAGCTTGATCTGTAGCTCTTAGCATCCCCAGTCACTTTGCGTATATTATCACTCCACCTAGCCGGAGTGCGCTCTACCTTACGTTTGCCGAGACGTGGTCTCCACTGCATTCCGCCGAAACGCTATAGTATTGTAATTTAAAATTTTCACTTTACATTTAAATTGCAATTTATGAAAAGTGAGGCATTTTTCAATGTTATATTGTTAAATACGCTTTTACCAATATAATAACAAATAATATATACAATACCTAGAAAAGTCATTATTTGCCTTAAAAATAAAGTTATGTATCCTTTTTAAGGTAATTAAAAATACTCAAAATATTATGTTATATCATGTTATATTATTAATATTTAGATATTATGTATGGCGCAAATTTATGTACAGTTTAGATATTTTTTATTTAATACATAAAATCAGTTATTATTGACCTACTGATTCATAAATGAGAATAAAATATTAAGTAGATTTAAAAAATCCTATTTTTTTCTAGTCGGAAGAAAAAATAAATATTTACTGTAATATTATTTTCGTAAGTGGAAATTTACCAATATATATAATAAAGTACAAATAAATCCACTTCTTTTAAAATGTTATAATTTTAATTTTCGAACGTGTTTAAATTTGGAACGCCCTCTGCCGCAATACGACGTGATCTGCACTGAAAGAAGCCAGTGAAAGAATCCTCTAGAAAGTAGGCACTGAATCTCCGGTATCAAAATCATTTCGTGCGAATTTGTTCATTTTCCGAAGTAAATGTAAGTATTTGTTTATTTATAATATTTACTATTATTTTGTATATATTGTATAAATAATCGCAGGAGTTTGTTGGTAATTATTTTGAAAACAATATGTGTTCATCGGCAATAGATCTACGAAGACATTTGCGAAGCTGAAGTGCTCTGAGTATTTTGCTGTGATTCGGTTAAATGTGCATCGAATTAGCTTTTATTGATTAAATATAGTAGTTTCTATGGCAATAGTTTACGGTGTTACATATTATCTATCTGTCGGATAAGCTTTTGAGCTAGTAGACGAGTGCGTTTTGCCAACGATCTCGTTGATGACGGGACTTTCTGCGAGCGCTTCTATTAGGATATCCACCAAGAGACCATCGCAGACCAGGTCGGCTACACCCAGGTATTTGTAATTGGTAACTTGAAGGCTTCGTATCTAAAATAGCATTATGCGCTATAACGTTAATTTGCGCGCGTCCCGGTGCCTGTGACCTTTCAAGAGATATTTATAGCCTTCGGTTATTGAATATAAACAATCGATACTGTACGCGTGTGGAAAATGGATCTACTGATGTCATAGTGGAAGCCTGATAACCTTTACAGTGATCTACGCTAATGAAAGATAAACGACACTCACTGCAGTATTGACACCGCGACATATAAATAGTTAGAGGTAGAGATTAGTATATGGCTAATATTGTTAATTAACGTAAGACTTTTGTTAGTACTTTGATGAAATTGTAATGTTCGTATTTCAACAGCACCAAAGGCAACAAGATGTGCGACCGCAAAGCGGTGATCAAGAATGCCGACATGAGCGAGGAGATGCAGCAGGACGCGGTGGACTGCGCCACACAGGCTCTGGAGAAGTTTAACATTGAAAAGGTAGCATGTCATATCTGTTCACAGTATCAACTAGCCACTGTTGTTGTTGGCATCTGTTGACTGGTTGTAGGACATGGTACAAGCTACAATACAATGTTTACTCGGGGGTAAGTGAATGAGTATCTGGTGGAAGGTGGTTGAATTGAATCATATGTGTGTTTGGACGCACCATTCATTTTCAAGGTTTCACCACTTAATGATTGTTCCTTTAAGGAATAGGTGATAGCCTGTTCTCATACATAGGATACATCCATACCACTAATACAAGAAAATACAAATTAGTAAAGTTTTGTAGTGCCCAATCTGGGAATCAAACCTGAGACCTCACAATTGGCAGTCATTCTGGCAACCAACACACCAATGAGGCAGTCAAAAAGATAAGTTGAAAAGTACAGTGCTTGAAAAATTCAGTGTAAACAATGTTTCACAGTTTGTTTACATTCCGAATAGGTGCTGGTAGGACCCTATGGCCATGCATAGGGCACATATCCAGGCTCCGAAATACTACTAGAAAATCTAAAAAGGAAATATTGTAGTGTTCTACCTGGGAATTAAACCTGGGAACTTTCCAATCGGCAGTCACATATGTAACCAACACAACCAATGCGCCAGTCCAAAATACATGAAATCTTGCATTTCATTTTATGTAAAGTTATAGATGTTTGGACCTATTGCTTTTTAAACACTTTTAATTTTATTGCTTTTTAAACATAATCATGGAAGAAATCGCCAGTGTCAATTGAACTACATAAAGATTAATATTTTGTGGGCCACACAAGACATAATAGAAGTTAAAAATGAACTTGTTATTTAATTATTTTGCAACTGTGGGGTAACACTTGTTCAGAGCACAACATTTTACCGAGACTGTTGTCAAAATGTGCACTGCACTAATGTGTGATCCAATGTTGTATGGTGCGGTGTGCAGAGTTCCCACACAGATATGTTTGGTGCTGAAGTCTGAGGTTTTGTGGTTTCTGATATGGAGTTAAATTGTTGGCATTTACCAACAGTACTGATATATTTCAGGGGACAAATGGTATTTCAGCTGTCCAACCAGTATAGGTTCAGTTGACTACAGACTGGATAACAGTTATGTTGTTATGTTGATGTTTTGTAATTGGGTCTCCATAGATATTTACAAAGTGGTCACCCCACTTGTCCTATAAGATATCCATTTGTTGTATACCTAGCTGTCAATCTAGGGGTACAGGTGGGGTACATCACAGAAACATGCCGGGGTGGCCAATTCTCTAGAGCAGCAACCACACTTTGCACCTCGTAACTGACATTTTTGGACAATGATTGTAATCAACCAATTAAATACACTTTATTGTAATTGAAGTTTGCGAAGGGTTTGTCATTTGCAATTTTTGATGAAGTAATAGAATAATTTCATTGAAAATATAATATTGTTGGCTTTGGATTCTTGAGAAAACAATGAGAAACGCCCGTAGTACATTATCACAAATTGGATTAACCTTGAGCGGTTCAGCACTGCCCCATCTATTTATGCTGTTTCTATTGTACTGCATCTTTGCTTAGGTTTTTCTATAGTTTTGATAAAACTACAATATGCTTCTCTTACCAACATCTGTTAAATAATATGCCCTACATCAGTTATAGGGACCACTTGAACCTCAAAGTAAATTAAATAATGGAAAAGTGCAGGATGTGTGCTGCGCTGGAGACAATTTTCGTGTTAAGAAAATATCAAACATTGGTGGGAGGCAACTGGTTTAGATTGACATTAGCAGCGACTGGCTTCTTGAACTCTGTGTAAAAATTGTCAACATTTACCAGCGTCTAGTTGAGATTGTTAAATAAAACTCAGTTTTATCAATGCACACATTGTACACTCTAGCACATTTAATATAATATATCGTTATGGTAATTTAACATTGGCTTCGGGCCAGAATTCACATGTCTGTTCGTCGGCGAAAATATTCAAAGAAAAATGTTGTAGGTAACAGCACTTCTTTAAAATAAGGTAAAAACGTGCTCTGTAACACAAAAGTGACTGTGTTCAATACTAATTTATAAACGTAACTTGACGCCTGCAATCCCGGAAGGAGTAAGCAGAGGCATGCAGAACACTCCCACGTTTCACCAGTTACATTTACGTCCCTCTATGCCATAATCTCTTTCCATTCATTGGGCACTTATCTTGAGTCCGAACCATTACCAGAATTCTTGTTTAGATTTTCTAGTAGAAAATTTTCTAAATAGAAAATTGTAGGGACCGATCCGAGAATCGAACCCGGGAATCGAACCTGACACCTCCCGATCGGCAGTCGCACTTGCAACTAACACGACCGACTAATTTAAGTTTAAAAAAATGATACATTGAGCATGTGCATGTGTCGTGTGCGGGCCTGATTGGTGCGAAGTGGTGTGCGCTGTCGGTTGCAGGACATCGCGGCGTTCATCAAGAAGGAGTTCGACAAGAAGTACAACCCCACGTGGCACTGCATCGTCGGCCGCAACTTCGGCTCGTACGTGACGCACGAGACGCGCCACTTCATCTACTTCTACCTGGGGCAGGTGGCCATCCTGCTCTTCAAGAGCGGCTAGGCGCCGCCGCCTTACGTTAGGACGCAGTATTCGGGCTTCTCGATCGCACCCCCAGGTCTCACACATTCCCGGACGCGACACTCATTCGCTTCGTCACAATGGTCGTTCTACAAAAGTAATCTAGTCGTCGAGAGAGCCGAAAACTCCACTACACGCACGAGCCGGCGGGCCGCTCGTCGCACGGCCGGCCCGGCGGCTCGCGCGGCGCGGCGGTGCGGCTTCCCGGCGCGCTCGACGCGTGTTCGTTCGTATGTTAGTTGACTGTATTGACTTTAACGATCACTTCTAGTGTATTTATATTAAACAAATTTTAGTTAATTTATCCTAGACTATACCTAGCATAGCGTAAAGTCATATGTTAGTACTTATCTAAATTTATTGTTTACTTGTTTCTTTGTTATGTTCACTGGAGATATTTTTTCAATACTTGTATAATTATTAAACTTTCTTACAAACCACGCGTTGTGCTTACTCCGCCGTCCGCTCTCACCGACGCTCGCCGACTCCACCTGGAGTCGCTCGTGTCGGCCGCTCGTATTGCAGCTCGTGAACGGTTCCGATATGTACCCCAAAGTACGCGACAATCCTTAGTTTGTCAATGATTGTTCCCACAAGGGAGTGCCGAGCTACGTATGTATTCAATTGTCTAGCTAGGTTGCTGCGACTAAGATATATGGCTGTGACCGGCCATTCTGATGATCACCACATTTGACAAACTGGGATTTATAAAATGTACAGTAAGTGAATATGTATAGGTTCTTGATCTATGGTGGAATCTAAGACTAACATTTTAAACTAACATTTTTAAGATATTTTAAAACCTAGTCGAACCAAGTAGCAAGACGGGTTGCTTGGTTGAAGCCGTAGAGGAAAATACAAGATTTCAAAATTAATAATGGATGAAGCAATTGTGAAACTGCACTACACTTTGAGCTAGGTACCTATTTAAAAGCTGAGTATCGTGATTGCTACAAATGTTCTACAAACTGCTAGAAATTAATAATGTACTAAAAGAGATATTTAGGTTTAACATCTAATCCGAATGTAGGGGATATAAAAAAGGTAACATGACGACTGTAATGCCAGAAGACGTAAGTAGAGGAGGTTAGTCCACACCCACGATTCACAGGTTACGTTTACGTTCCACCATGGAATAGGTGGTGAGTCTATTGCCATACACGGGACTCAAATCCGTATGCAAAATGAATGTCACTCGGAGACCCTATTAGGTATGAAATTTAAGTTGGAAAAGTCCCGTATTGTCCAACCCAATCGGCAGTCGAGCTCGCGACCGCTTCACCGACGAGACAGTCACGTGTATAGTTTTTAAATAAAATTCAATGCAGTTTCCCGCCGGCCCAGTTTTTCCGTGCAATGGTGCCAAGGGCACGCTGCAAGCCGGGTCGGAGGTTCTCGTGTCGGCGGAGCGCAGTAATTAGATAGAGGTGAGTTGAACGTGGGCGTTCTTCACTCCCGGAGGTCAGAGAATTGGTTCATACAGTACCTACCTACTGGGTTGCAATTCGCTTAGTATGTGATTGAATTCCTGCTTGTACTACCTAATAAATTTCCTCAGAAATTGCAGACTTAAACTAATTTTAGCGATCAATATATTTGTAGAAGTACATCAGAAATAAGCTAATAATTCATACAATAAAATAATATCACACTTGTAATACCTTAAGAGGTAAACAGAGGTGTGTAATACAATTCCACGTTGCTCCAGTTAAGTCTACTTGACTGTTTCCTCGAACGATGGAACTAGCATTCCCCTGTGCCCGGCCAGCCATGCCCTCCGGGACACGTGCGGTCGCTCATCAAGACCACAGGGCCACATTGTTGTGCCACTAACAGTCGCTGGTTAGTAGCTAAAACAGCGTCTGTGTTCACACTGAACGGCTGACACGCTTCAGCACACAAGCAATAGGTATTACCGAACTGGCTAACGGTGATAGCGGGCGGGCTCGTGCTCCGCGGAGCGCGGACCCTTTCATTGCACTCCACGATGCCATTAGCGACTCCATCCGCCGCCTGCTGCATATACTTCATTACTTACGACACTGCAATATATGCAATCTAAATTACTTTGAAGGGTGCGATATTCTCCCACATACAATTTAAAATGTCATGAATTGTGCTTTGACCGCCACTGGAATACTAGTAACATTTTATTTATATCTTCCTCGTTATTAACTCGTCATTAACTCGTTATTCCTCGTTATTCCTCGTTATAATTTTAACGATTTAAGACCAAATTGCTATTTCTCAACTTTCAACTTCAACTTCAAAATAAGCTAATTTTGAACTGAAAATATATTTTCTCTTGGCCTGTATGAAGTTTTATAATAAACTAGGTTTCAAAAATTTCATAAAGTGTTTTCTTTCCACAAAGCTAAAGTGGATCTTAAAGTAAAGTTGGTACCTGAGCTGCCGCGGCACTCCATCTCGAGTCAGTGCCACTTACTGAGACGCATTCGTTATGGAAGCCCTCGTTAATAGAATGTTACACGAGTGTCTGGGTAACTTTAATTGTATTTCGCTATTTTAGTGTATATATACATTGTATTGTATATCACAATTCAATCGCTAACGGTTTCAGATGAGGTAAATCGCATACGATCGTAAATATTTGCTTTAATTGATCCAATATAAAATTCATAATGATGTCACTATGCGTTCACTTCAAAACGTGTGATATTTTTTTTGTAAATAAAACATGATCAAAAAGAGGAGTTTTTTTCAATTTTTTATTTATTCTCGTTGTTACATTTCGGCAATACCACAATTCGGAATTTCCTATCCATTCCCATGTACATATCGTCATGCCAGGTCTCTTAAGGGGTGGGTAAGAGCATCGAGTGCTAAATATCTCTATCCTTACTTGCCGCGCTTCTTATACATTCATAACTTCATACATGTACCTACGCCGGTTTCAGAGACTTCGGCTTGCTCATCAGCCAGTAGGTAGAATTTATT
>DWEI01003240.1:0-13085 GCA_018245875.1 Mysoria ambigua | reverse complement strand
AGGAATGCAGAACATTCCCACGATTCACCGGTTACGTTTACATCCCACTATGTAATAGGTGGTGAGTCTATTGCCATGCATCAGGCACATATCCAGACTCCGAACCACAACCAGAAAATCTAAATTAGAAAATTTTGTAGTGTTTGACCCGGCACCTCTCGATCGACAGTCGCACATGCAACCAACACGACCAAGACAGTCATCTATATAATGAACTAACATTATTGAGTCTATTTAGCAATACTTGGGTTGTTATTCTGTAAGTCTTAATATTCAAAGCTAATCTATCAAAGTGTCACTATTCTCATCCTCCTAATTTGTAATTCCTGCCTTGCTGATATTTTATATAAGGCTTCATAATGGTATAGGTGAATCAAGTAGGTATTAGGTATTAGGTGAATCAATTAATTGTGTTGGCATTGAATATAAATAGAATACTACAAACCTTTGTTCGGTTCCTCTTGGTCCTCGCATCAGGAGTTGAATCACCATCAGACACTTTCTTAGCCGGTGTCACTCCATCACTCTTCTCTGAAACTTGCCTTCGTTTTCTCATTGGAGGTGTCACTGTGGCCAATTTTAAAGTAGACTTAGGTGCAACTTTTATTTCTGACTTTATTGTTTTGGTCTCTATTTTCTTTTCTTCAAGTTTTTCTTCAGATTTCTGTGGCTTTTCAACCTCCTCCTGTATAGGTTGTTCTGTTTTATCATCTTTAACTATTTCCTTTGATTCTTCTACTGGCTTCTCTGTTTTTAATTCATCTATATTTTTGTCCTCAGATTTGGCAGGTGTATCAACTTTAGCATTCTCAACTGATGATGAAGAAGTATCTGGCTTCTGTGGAGTTGTGGGTTTATCTTGACACTGACTGTCATTTGCAGATTCGGGGACTGGTTTGCTATCACTCTGTGATGGTGCAGTGTCAGCAGTTTGGGCAGGTTTTAGTTCACTAGGCTTGGAAGGTGATTTCTCTGGTGCTTCATTAGCCATCGCTACTTTTGGTTGTACTGAACCATCAGTTTGGCTTACTGAATTTGTGGGTTCACTTTTTTGTGGTGTGCTTGGCGTATTACCTGATTTTTCAGGTGGTTTTGGTGTACTAGGCGATGTCTTTGCAATATCTTGCTTATCTTTATTACTTTCTGGATTTTGAGGTTTCAATGCTGCTGGAGTATTAGTGCCAGATTTTGGGGATTCAACAGTACCATTTGCTTGAGCACCTGAATCTGGCTCTTTCTTCTCTGGGGTTCTTGTTAAAGCCAAGGGCTGTGATGTAAGAGCCTTATCCTGAACTAAACTCAAAGGAGCACTTGTACTTGGGGCTTTGCTTGGGCTTACAGCTAGCAAAGGGTTTACATGAGACAAATTTCCGTGGTGACTCATATTTTGTGCCATTTGTGCCATATTTGCACTTACAGGAGCCATAGAGGGAGCAGCGTGGGGGGGCAACTGTGGCGTGTTAGGGACATGATGTATCAAATTCTGACCTACTAGGTTGTTTGACGCGTGATGTAGTGAATTTTGGGCACCCTGAGGCAAACCCACGGCGTGATTTGCGGTTGCAACGTTTGCTTTGGCGGGGCTTGCCTGTCCTCCAGGCTGCGGCACCCCCGGCTGTGTGAGTGGTTTCAAAGCGGAGTTCATATCAAGCTAAAGTCACTATCCCGCCAATGATTAACCTGAAATATAAAAGTAAGGCATTTACAACGCTGTTGTTGTCACAGGTTAACACACTGAGATGTCTTTGACCCAAAACAATCATTCATATATAATACACAATCTATCTATAGGCGTACGCGCGCAAGAACGCGGAGGTAACTTTGCCCGCTTTATGTCCTTTCTATTATTTGCACTGTTTGTAAACTGAAAACGTAATGTTAAATAGTTACCACTGGATATGTAGTCGTCAGGAGTTCATGAAATAGCACTGTATGTGTGGCGACTGCAGCGGAGATAGCCGCAAAAAATATGCGTTGCTATAGCTAAAACTTCCGCAAGATCCTGACCCGCCGTCGGTTATGCTTGCGATGACACAATCAACGAATCTTGCTTTCGGCGTCACTCACATAAAAGAAATTCCATAATTAACACTTTTTCGTGCAACTTAACAAATACGAAAAATACACTTCGGTTAACAAAATTTTTCAACAAGTAATTATGCACAATAGTTTAGAGATGGCGTCGGCCTAACGCGCATGCGCCACCCTCTTTCTCTCTCCTCCAATGGAATTGTAGAATATGTAGAGTGAACGAGGCCCAAACGAACAAATTTTTCTAAGAACTTTGCATCTTTGTCTTTTAAAGGGGAACCATGTATATCTCTGATTCACTCTAAATTAGAATGCGTTCTATGTTGTCATAATTTTGACATTAAAAGTGCTACAATTTCAAAATAAATTTTATATGAACATCCCAATCAAAAAATTATGTAATTTTTCTTAATTAAACTAGGGTTAAATTAGTAACTTATTGTCTCACTACATGTACATATTAAAAATAATGAGACATTGCAAGATTTTTTTTTTGCAATTAACAAATCCTCATCATACATTTTTTTCATATTATTTATAAAACGTGTCATTAATTGAATCAAGTAAGGAAATAAATTAAACGCATTGAGATACAATTATATACCTGTGGCTGAACAAAACTTATATCATTGTGTTATCTGTAAAAATAAAAAGCCGTAATCAATTAATTGTGGTATATAGCCGGAGACGGATTTTATTATACTGAAATGCAGTAATTAATTGAACTTAAAGCTTAATTTCTGTTATTTTAAACTCGAGAGAAAAACATCTTCAAAAATAAACATAATGGTATAACTTTTTGTACGGTGAATAATTGTGATATAACCATCCCTATATAGTATTAACATGTTATTTATTTTATATTATAGGATGTCTTGATGAGACCAGCAGAAGAGTTTGGAAATGATGAAACATTGGAGCATTTGTGGGCTGCTCGAGCTATGGAACACAGCGATATATATTTTAATGTAAGTTTATAGATTTAAGATTCTAGTTTTTTCTCATACGTAAACATACATAATATGGGGTTTCAAATTTCAGGTGTTGTGTTCGGTGGATACCAGATGGCTTCGGTTAACTCCGCACGACGAATTGATATACACGCACTTCAGACAAGACTTTCCCGATTTAGACATTTCATATATTAAGGAGGATGAAATAAAAAACAACACCAACAAAGCGAAATGGCGTGTCTTTTGCGATAAATTCAAAACTATCGTCGAGGACTACAGTTTCGGGACGCTAATGAGGGCGGACACAAAAGGCGATTATTCAGAGCAAAACACAATTTTGGTACCGAGGGTCCAGTTCTACGCCATCGAGATAGCCCGCAACCGCGAGGGATTGAACAATGAAGTAAAGAAGAAATTCAAATGCGCGTCGAAAGCCAACATGGAGGCTCAAGAGCACAAAACTCAAGTTGCCGTATAGAATGCCATGGTGGTGGTTCCATGGTGATACACAGTGTCCGTGGTGTATCTAAACATTCTTTATCATTTACATATGGTCTACATGTAAGACCAAGTATCTAAATATGGACCAAATGTAACCGAGAATGTAGTGTCCGCATACACTTTGTTATATTAATAGATGTGTATTGTAAACATATTATCCTTGTGATCTGTAAAGGATTTAACTTGTGCTGAATGTTTCTTTCATACAATACTACCCTGTTGATGGTTGAAACGATCAAAACAATATTGTATGTTGCTGTGCTGCAATGTGTAAATTTTATAGATTTCTAATTTATGAGCCACATAACATAGCCATAATTTACTGTGTGCTTGAATGCAAGTGTTTCAGCTGAAAGAAACCAATTTCCATTTAAATAGAAAGGGTCTGAGTTGAATACTCATTTTAGGAGTTCCGAGTGTAAAAATTTGTATGTGAAGAAATATATTAATTAAGATCAATTGTTACTCAAAATTGAACACAATAAAAATGAATTACCTTTTCATCGATACAACAATGAAAAAGTTATTCAAACAATAAAGAAGTGTGGCAATCATTTGAGCATACTTGTTAGTACACATGTCATTCCAATGTCTTGGTGAATGAGAATAATCAATCGACATATTGTATATTTAGTAGTATATCACTGTTCCTCATACGTTAACCAAGAAATCCTATAACAACTATTTACCTTTCGGAACTGATTATATGGATTTTAAAGTGGACTTGTTTAACAAAATTTTTCCTATTTTTTAACCATATTACATTATATGTATTCTATAAAACTAACCACACGTATATGAACTACCATTAGCTCTGAGCAAGGCTGCAAGCCTAAAATGGTTATTTGCTACCCTGGTCAAAATATTTTAATTTTGGGCTTGCACTGGAGAATAACTACAAATTTATCTAAACAAAAAATTGTATTAAATCCTGCCAAGTTGCCTTGTTATTTCTAATACTTCTTTAATTTGGATCACAGTTGAAGAGTACTAAATACTATAACTGTTAACTGATGTTACCTTTAAATATGGTGTCGATTAGGCCAAACTAAATCCATATATGTGACAAATATTTTAAGACTCAAAATTGATAGCTAGGATCACTAACTAGACAAGTTCATATTAAATTTCTCAGTTCACATTCGAAATGGGATATTAGATCCTAAATAAGGCATGCTTTTTAATTACAGGTTCCATATACATCTCTATATAGAGCCTTCACTTGCCAAATGAATAAACTACATGTTTGGAATGTAATTAAATTTTAATTTCAGAGCACTTGATTTGGCTCCTAACTATATATTTGTCAGATCAAAGATGTGTTTGCAATAAAACAGCCCATTTTTATTACATAATATTTTTTATGTGTAATTCGAAAGGAATTTTAAAATTTGTTTTATCATACTTCTCAACTTTTAGAGAGTTAATTGATTGGGTAACTGAAGCTTAAGCAACTTTAATTGAACTCCTTAAAACACAGCATAACATTCCTTCAGCTGTTTTTTGTTTATTCTGTGAAACAAACGTATTTCACATTGACACCTATCTACATTGAGCTGTATATCATATATGTGTGTAGTTCAAGTGTGGGAGTTGATATACTTACCATTACCATGCATGTAGCAGACAAAAAAAATTGTTGGTAATCTCAAGTAACTAAATTTTTATTCACGCTCATGGCTAGATTAGAACCTTAGGCTAGAAGTATGTGACATACCACAGACGGTACTCATAACTCTAAATTTTAAGATATTTTACAGGTGATGTTGAAACACTTGTGCTGTAAGTAATATCTGTTTAAGAAATATTAAAAGTTGTTTTACCATTTGATAATTTTGATTGTTTTGTGAGAATATCAAGCAACAATTTATTATTATTTAATGGTCATATACTCAAAATATTTAGCAAGCACCCTTCTGAGTAATTTCAAAAACATTTTTTTCTCAGTTTAGTGGTATATTATAAGCTTCCATCAACAATACAGTGACTGACATTTTACTCACATTTACTATTAAGATTATGACAGTGAGAATTATATTAACTTTGGTCTAATTCGTATACCTTGCGGTACACATTAAAAACATACTCATTTAGATGCATCTATTGTAAGGATATTTTATTGTAGGTTGCCTACCACTTATATTCCTCTAATAGTTCGAACATATGAACTGTACATAGTGACTTTTGTACACACAATAAATTGCTTACAGGCGCCACAGCTGGAAGTGATAATAGGCAAACAAATAAATAGCTGCAGGCCCTGTCTAATAAACTAAGCTCCATACTGTATCTATGTAGAATTTGACATTATACCACATTAGGGTATTTCTGAAAATCCAGCAGGTAGTGTAAGAAAATTCATGATTGATTGTTAATTTTTATGTAAGTTTATTAAGGTAGTCTCAATGTATGGATGTAATGTATGTATAATGTAAAGGTTAATGTTTTTAAAAAATGAATGAGGTGCTCGATCTGCTCATACATTTTTTGACAATAAACTTTTTATACTGAGAAATTGGTTTTTATGTCAGTGTACAGAAAGTAAGCTAATTAAAACATCATTTTTAACTCTTACGGTTTATTCTTATTACAAAGAAAAAATCACATCACACACAGTTTTGTAATTTTAATCATCATCAATAATCTCCAATGGATATTCTGTCATGATTAGACCTCTCGCCCAAAGTGTATCAGTTATTTGCAATTTATCAGATTCATTAGTAATATCCAAATCTTCAACAGAAATATAATTTGGATATGTCTTAATTAATGTCTCTATCGCAGGAGCCATATTTTCATTTATTTCAATGTAAGACAATTCATTTCCATGATATTCAAGGGAGTTATCTGCATAATAGTACAATCGAATAGTGTCCTCAGACACCATCCTAAGTATGTTTTTACGCAGGAGTCTGATCTTGGTATCGAGACCAATTTCTGCTCTGTTAATAACCTTCCCATTTTCTACCATCATAGTTAAGTTGCCATAGATTGATACTGCCTTTTCTACATCAGTAAGGACAGGAGGCAGCACATCATGCTGATAATGCTTAGCCATCTGATCCACAGCTGCATCAATAGGCAAATGGTCTTTTATTTTTAAAAATAGAGACTTAATCTTCTCTGCAATTTCAGTTTTACGTGGACTACTCTCATCTGAGTTAACTATACCAAATTCATTGTAAATATCAAAGGGCAAACCTTTTCGGAATTCAACATTTTCACTTATAGCTATTTGTAGGGCCGCTGGAATCAGCTTTTCAAAAAGATCGGCCCATGAATGTCTTTGATACATACTGACTGTAACATGCAGTGAATGCTCTCCATCAATTGTAACACCTTGATGAATATAGCCTCGTGGGAAGTACAGCATATCTCCAGCCTCCAATGTGACTTCAAGCACAGGATCTCCTATTTCACTGTCAGTGAAATTTTTAGAAGATATTCTTGGTAATACTTCATTGTCTTCACGAGGCTTGTAAATTCTCCAGTGCTTTTTTCCCTCAGTTTGCAATATAAATGCTTCAATATCATCATAGTGGGGTGCAAAACCTTGACTATCAGGGGGTGTTAAATAAGCATTGGCACCTACAAATGAATTGAAAAATTCCTGCAAAGTAGCATTTAAGAGATGCAGTTTAGATATGTAGGTCTGTGGATTCAACAACCTTATGCTGCAACCATTTAAATAGAAATCCCAAACCAAATGTGGAAAAGCCCTACCTTCTGGGTTGTGAGTCTCACGCTTACCATTAATGTAAGATGTAACATCTATGTTTTTGGTAAACTGAATATTTTCAGTCCGCAACATGTGGTCAATAACCGGTGTTGAAATAATGTCTTTGTAATATTGAGGCTTTTGTCTGGATATATGCAGTGGCTTTTTCTCCCATACGGCGTTTAGAAATTCAGTTGGATTGTAGGGTGCTATCATCCACTTGAAAATTTTCAATCCCTCTTCTGTACTGTCAGTCTCTACCGGATTGAATTCAACACTGCAGCTAGTGTAAGAAGTGGCGTCATCTAGATCACTATCATCGCTGGCTATTTTGTTATTTACCTGGGCCGGCACTAGTTGCGGAACGTCGTCAGCATCCGAGGCACATTGAGGTCCTAACAAATTTCTGTCGTCATTCTGTGTTTCTTTCGTTTTCTTCTTCTTCTTATGAGACTTTTTCTTAGTAATATTCTTGGCTTCTTTTAATTTCTGTTGCCTTCGCTTGACTGTTTTAGCAATATGCCTCTCTAGATTTTTTTCAAGTTTCTTTAGCGTGATGGTGCTTTTAAGTTTTTTGTTTTCTTTTTTATGTTTTGATGCTTTGTTATTTGTTTGATTATAAACAGCGAAAGCAGATACTGGTGTTTCCATTTTTAACTCTCCCTTAGACGTGAAAATAAATATCTAATCTATAACCTAACATACAATATTTCACATATTATACTATGTACATATGATGTTAATTACAACAATTTTTCACAAATGAAAGCACATTTACCGCATAGGGGAACACAGTGCTTTAATTAAACAATTTACAGACGTTTTAGGTCAATATCGAATCGTGCAGTCTTCGAACTAGCATGGCGCTTTCAAAGAAAAAACATAAATCATTTTTTGACAATTGACATTCAGACGCGTTGTATCTTATTCCTAGTACAGTCTATGGTCACAATAAATGAATTATTGATAGGTTATTACAGTACAAAGTATATAGTATACAGTAGTTACGGTAGTTACAAAAAAATTGCCGTTATCATCGAATGGTCTATAAATAATTTGTCGGTAATTTTATTTCTTTGTATAACGTTTTTTCGAAAGCTATTTAATCTGATGCTATAGATACAAAAATTAGTTTGCAATTGCAATTTCCATCGATTGATATGAATAAAAAGAACATATAAATGCTCTCAATTTACGTAAACATACATATAATATATTGTATTCTCGTGTTTAACGAAATTAAATTTTAAAGGACATAAAATATTATGTACAATATGATATTAACCCTTTTAATACTTTCAATAAGAAACCTCACGACAGTAAATTTATCAAAGGTTGCATCCTACCCTTAAATTAAAGAAAATAGCAATAAGACAATATTTTTGATAAAATTTACATGCACTTTTGGAGTTACACGAAAAATTCGTATTCTGGCGACCTCACGTAAATACGATCGTATATCGTTTTTTTTACTATTAATAAAAATCATTTTGTGAACGATCTACATATTATTCTCTAAGGCGTATGAAACCGGCACCCTTGGCATTTGACCAATGTCCAGCGGTTATGATGAGAAGAAAAATATGGGTAACATGGAAAATAAAAGAAAATTAAAAGTGATGTTCGTGAGGGTTAAGAAATAAAAAAACGAAATATATTCCTGTTCTTTATTTCAGAATTACAAGATACAGACTAGTCGCGCTCCACCAAAGGCGATTTGTGTTTAAACAATGCAATTTTTTCTACTATCTATTTATAATGTATTACGATATATCTACCATACGACCAGTGTCTATAACAAACATAGCTACATTTATGATAATATAATAGACAATAATACATTGATATAAGCTTCATATATTTTTTTGCAGTATCCTATGGGACATGTTTTATATAATGATCTGGCAATGTGAAACACAGCAATAGTTTGCAAAATTTATTAACTAAGACTGTGTTTTAAAAAACCACTCCCTGTAAGTTATTGGCTAAGAAGGTACTCTTGGTGAGGTGATGTTACTGTTTATATTATGAAATATGTAAAAAGTAATGTTCCACTGATACACTATTCTACAGATCAGACAGGTAATAATATCGCATACTTCAAGAATAACACGTGTTACATATTATCTATACTTCTAATACACATAGATATATTAATGCTCTATAGATAAGTAATATTTTAATTTTACAAAGATAAATATAGTACCCTAAACTTTTTAAAGATTTTCCAAACCGCATCTTACAATTTATGTCTCCATTTTTCATTTAAGCAAAACTGCGTTTACTTTGTAATCCAAACAAATATGAATTTTTGAAATACGAACATTTTTTTTAATAATTATAGAAATTATACTACATTGACGTTAAATAATAAAATAGTCATAAATATAATAATCAACACAAGTGAAAGAATTTCTGAGAACAACACATGTTAGAGGATTTTTTGTTTGCAATAAATGATTGGCGACTGATACAAAAATAATTGAAGAAAAAACTATTTTGAAATATACTATGCAAGTTTATACACAATAAAACAATTCGGAACAAGCATATAAGCAAGTTTTTCTAAGACCATTTATGATATATTTTATCTGAATAAATAGCACAGACACATAGGAAAATAATGTTTTTGATGTAGCAGGTATATCTTTATAACTTTAACTAATATTGTCTTTGATTGCATTTCGATCCAAGCCCCTAATTATATAGCAACATGTATACATAGAAAAAATATGTATGCCTTTGTTATGTATATATAACAGATTGAAATATTTAAATAATATGTAATTTGTAAATAACATTCATCGGAAGATATGAAATTTTTCTAATAGTATTTTCTATATATTCGATTTGAGACATACTATGATAATATGTTGTTGCCAAGATATATTTTTATATTACAATACACAGAAAGCGCCTTCAAGTGAGTTTTTTCAATATATATTTTAACGCATTTGCGATTATTTAAATACATACATAGTATATTATAATCACTTGTAACGTTAAAATCATATTTTACTTTAATAGATACAATATTAATGTCATTCGTAATATTATTTGGTCATCTATCACACTCAATACGTACGTCAAGCTCTACAGATAATAAATGTTATTTTATTAACATATACCCTACTTAAAAGTGATTCATAATATTCTTGTCCAATTTCTTAGTGCTCATCTTCTAAAATGTGCTTCTATATATTTGACATAGAAATATTCTGTTGAATTATCTACTTACTTACAAATCATTTTTTAACAAAATAAAAATTTTCAGAAGTCATGACAATCAGTTGACATCACCGGTGACCGTAAAGAGGCAAAAATATTTTGAAAATTTCGTTCAAAATTTCGATATGTTATGTAAAGGATCAGTGTAATGATTACACAATTCTAAATTATTATTCTGAAAGTATACGTTGGTAAAGGGAAACGCTAACGTCAGTCTGCTCAGGTTGTTCATATTAAGATCGCAAAATTTTTCGCAACCGTTTATTAATTTCCTCGATGCTCCATTATTTTTTCGCTTTAAAATCTATAAATTGCAATAGAAAATCGAGAATTTCAAAATATCTCATCAGTCTTATCACGAACTCAGTTCGACTAGTAATACCAGCAAATTTTTAAGGTATTCTCTAGATGACTTATGAATTCAAATGATCAGGACGGTCGCCGAAAAAAAAGATTTTAACAGCGGCAATAGTTCCCAAGATGCAATTTTGATGTTTTTATTTTTTCTGATACAATAAGCTCACTATGTCCTATGTACTTCTGATGTTATGTCAAAAATGTACGTATTGTATTTCACTGAATTGAGCAGCTTAAATTTTTATAGCATGAGTATGAAATTTTTATTCGGTACTTACGAATATACCTTTTAATATACTGACAAAGTAATAAATACGTACATGATGCGGGTAACAAAAACATTAAGTTATATGTTCTCAGATAACAAATCATTATTTTTATCACAAAAAAATAAAAACAACTGATCCTAGACTGTTCTTAGTATGTTGCTAACGTTTCGTTCAATATAATTGTAATAGAGTACGATCATTTTAAGCAAAGTAAATTTTGACACTTTAAATACTTAAATAACACACATTCAAGTAACATACATTCTTAAAAGACAGTACAGCGATAAATATATATTTATTTGATTAATATTAATCATAAACGTCATTAAATCCATCTATATATCTATTACATTTAATAAATCTATAAGAATAATTTTTTTAAACAGTGATTACTAGTCACAATTTAAAATCGTTCAACATTATCATTAAATCCTTTGTTAAATTTAGATAGCATACTTTACTTTGAAACATCAAAAGAAACTTTCGTCTACACCCTAAAATGTATGGTTTTTCTAAATAGATAGATATTCATATTTTCATATAGGCCCTGGATGACGAATTTTTAGCCATATTTTCAAAATCGTAGTAGGATGTGCCTGTCGGGCGCATCATAACAAGCCAGGAACTACATGGACAGAATCGGATTAACATATCCAAATTTTTAGGGTACTTTTGAGTTCACCTTTACTTGATTTAGAGTGTTACGAAATATTTTTTTATCTGTAAAGGCGGGGCTTCCAAGGGTTGTCCGATACAACCTGGTTAATCCGATACTGTAGGTGCCGAGAGAAATTGTAGCGCACGAGTTCGTTAGTGCACCCTGACGTCCCTTGCGTGCACGGGGGTGGTGTCCTCGGGGCTGGGGCTGTCGTCGGGGTGCGGGCGCACGAGCACGACGGAGCGGCGCTGGTCGCGGCCGCAGTCGTCGCGCATCACCAGCCCGCCCGCGCCGTAGCCGGGGCCCATCGCGCCGGACCCGCTCAGCCGCATCTTCTCCGGGTCGTCGTCGAGCTTGGCCGACGAGAACACGGTGCTCAGGTTCAGTTGGGGAATGTCGTAGAACACGGTCAGGGTCAACATCAGGAAGGTCAGCCCGAAGATTAAGTAGACTGCAATTAATACCGGTAAATGTTTCAATGACAAATTGATATGGAATATTACTAAAACCATAGACATCTTTTGAGTCTATTCTACAGTTGTGTATAACTAATTGTTACTATTATGTAATGACTAAAGATTTTGAGCGCGAAAGAGAGTTTATAAATTAAATGTTTTAAATATTTTCTTCAAATCCAAAATTATAAAAACGTAACTTCACATCTGAAATCCCTGAAGGGGTAAGCAGAGGAATGCAGAACATTCCCACGAATCACCAGTTTACATCCTACTATGGAATAGGTGGTGAGCATATTGCCATGCATTGGACACACATCCAGACTCCGAACCACTACTAGAAAATCTAAATTAAAACATTTTGTAATGTTCGACCCGGGAATCGAACCCAGGACCTCCCGATCGGCAGTCGCGCCTGGAACCATCGCGACTAACGAGTCAATTTATTATAAAATACTTTACATTAGAAAAAGAACGTATTGCCTAATTATATACTTTATGAAAATATTTTTTTATGAAAATTATTATGTACGTACAAGTAGTGGCAACTTTATAGAACGGTCGGTAGGGTTGATCGGGATAATCGCCGGGAATGTAGTCGCCCAAGCCGATGGTCGTCAGCGACACGAAGCAGTAGTAAAACGAGTCCAGGTAGTCCCACTCCGGCTCCAACTCCGCGAACACCGCCGCCGGGAGCAGCAGGAAGAACACCAAGAGCATTGTCACTGGAAAGAAAAGCATCATTAATATATTTTCTTTTATATTAATTAATAATTGGATCTATATTTAGATTTTAGATCTATAATTAGATTTTAGATTTATAATTAGATTTTAGATCTATAATTAGATTTTAGATCTATAATTAGATTTTAGATCTATAATTAGATTTTAGATCTATAATTAGATTTTAGATCT
>DWEI01003239.1:0-13089 GCA_018245875.1 Mysoria ambigua | reverse complement strand
CAAACTTCACTTTTGAAATTATTTGTCTAATTTCATCTTAATAAGTGAAACGAAAGAAATATATAATAATAATATTTCCATAGTAAAAATAGAAAAAAATAACACTACCACTATCATTTTTGTATATTTAATTTAAAGATCAACGTATATTTTTTTTAAAAATAAATACCAAAATTGGAAATCCTGAGTGACCAGTGCAAATAGAAATGTATTATGTACAAATGAGCGGGCGAGCGAGCGTAAGATGTGGGAGTATGTCACGCTAATGTATGCAAATAGGTGACTGTGTCCGCTGCGTGTCCCATCGCTACGAGTGGTCGGCGACAAGCGTTACGTTTGCGTCGCCGTATCGCTTGGCAGCTAAGTCGTGAAATTTTTAATAACTACGGCAAAAAAATGTTCTATGTATAAGGCGTGTGAAGTCTGCCAACCCGCACTTGGCCAGCGTGACAGACTAGCCTGACCACTCTTATTAAGAAACTTATGTTCCAACAGTGGAATAAAACGGTCGAAAAAAATGGTAGTTTAATGGGTAAAGTATATCTATTACAAATTTCAACATGTAAATATAACTATCTGTCCTAGATTTAGGAATACCTACATATGTAATTTTATAGTGTCATGATAATAAGCAAGATTACCCAAACTGAAATAATATGCTTTACAAATTTGTAACTCACTCTCCGTGTGACTTTTCCTCGGTTTCTGACAGTTATTTTGTTTATCTGTGTGTTCGTCTTTTTAGGCGGACGGACGGACAGACAAAAATCTGAGCCCAATACCAAACTCACTAGCGGTAACACACTTCGATGTTATAGTATCTATAACTGTCACAAAGTACTGACACTAATATGATGTACATTTATTGGAGAGAGTTTTCATTATGTCGAGTGCAGTTAGTGACATGTTCGATGGATATTGCGTCCAGCGCTTAGGGCGTTATCTCGGCCTAATCCACACTAATCATTCCGCATGTTCAAACTGTGATTCGTGATTGAAATAAGCTGACTATTGTTAACAGAATTGACCAGTTTATTTCTGATTAGACAATGGGTATCCATAAGTTCAAATACATATATACTAAAAACATATTTTTAAGTGTAGAGTGGGCGATGCCGTTCAGATATCTGTATTCGGTCTTGAATAGGGCTAAGTATATGAGTCCGTCTCGTGCATTTCCCTTTGATATCGTCGTCCAAATTATGCGGTAGGCTCAGATAGTTTTAGGTGGTATAGGTACTGCAGGTACAATTTTTTCTGACAATATCGCTGAAATTTCATAGTATTTCGGGTTTAGGTTTCGCACTCGATTACTTAATATTACGCCTGTAATTCCCGAAAAGGTAGGCAGAAGACTGTAGAACACTTAAACGTTTTACCAGTTATGCGTTTCACTTTGTATGTAATAGGTGGTGAGCCTATTGCCATAAACCGGGCACATATCCAGACTCCGAGCCACTACTGGAAAATACAAATGAGAAACATTTTATAGTGCTCAGTCACCCGTGAATTGAACCCAAGACCTCTCGAGCGATAGTCACAGTTGC
The DNA here is from genome assembly GCA_018245875.1 of Mysoria ambigua. Lineage (NCBI taxonomy): Eukaryota > Metazoa > Arthropoda > Insecta > Lepidoptera > Hesperiidae > Mysoria > Mysoria ambigua. Next base: position 11,542 of record DWEI01003239.1, on the reverse strand, counting down.
AACCAACACGACCAACGAGGCGGTCTATACCACTCGATTACAATACTATTATTATTATCAAGTTTATGTTTTTACTCTAAGGTTTTATATAAGTGCCAAATCTATCATTACACAGCTGGTGTTCAATACAATAGTATTCAAACCACTGAAGTAAATTGCAATCGTACATTGAAACAAGTGAATTATTCCAGAACAAGTTGCAGTTATAATGTCGCCACAACGAAAATAGCAGATGAGAACGAAGTTCGTGGCCGGTGATCGAGTGAACAAAAACACATTGACCTTGAATGTGTTTTTTGTTGATGCAGTGGTACGTGGAATCAATTTTTAATGTCATCACAGTTCATATCACATCTGCATCCAATCTAAGATCAAGTTCGGGTCACTTGTTGTATATTGAAGGCGTCGTTTGAACAGTAGGTACATATTTTGATTCGGTTTTGATATAAAACACGATAGTATAGTCCACAAAAAGGGCGTATAAAAATGGTTCTTCAAAAGTCAGCTTCGATAACAAATTGGTTTTATGATAAATATTTATTTCCTAAAAGACTGAAGACTTAAAAGAATTAAAGAGTTACTATTAAAGTTAAAAATTTGTATTGTTTTTTAAGTAATTACAAATACAGGACTAACAAACATTTTGAAACTAATGTAATACGGGTATTTTAAAAATGCGATGATAAAACTTATTTAAATAGATTATAAATATAATATTTGTGTTTAACACATCACACGTTTTGATAAATCAGTTACGAGTAAGAATTGAAACTGATTGTTAACCAATACAAAAGAATTAACTTTTTGTTGAACTTCCTTACTGTTGTAAAGACTGTTTAGATAATGCTGTATACGAAGCAAATAAATCATGAAGTCCTACACATGTTAGTCATAAAACGAAGTTGAAAATATTTTTTTTGACAATCAAAAGTATTTTTTTATAACATGCACTGACTCACGACGCAGCGTCAAAAGGGGTCAACTTATAAATATCTTGACGGTGCCGTCAATATTTTTTTTTGTAGATTTCATAATTCATCATCCATTATTTATCGATGAATCGAAGTACGGTTTAAAAATAACATATTGTTGTGTGTGTCGAGGAGTCTACTATTTGAAACTGGTAATATTAAACGCTTGTGTTAGGGTTGCCAGTAACTGCAGTATAGTTGCTAGACTCGGTGTTTTTTAAATTATAGTTTCATTACTGGAGGAGATATTTCTTATTTATTATATTTCTTACCGCTTTCGTCATGAACGATCTCAGTAATAGTGCCGTACATAAAGCATTGTAACTGTTTCACGTTTCTGGAGCTTAATTTAAGAATCTAGTAAAAAACACTAATTTCTTGAAAACACAAACAAGTGAGCCTTCAGATGGACGGCAGAACCTAGCTATAACCACCATGAAAAGTTAATAAATTCAATAAAAAATACAAGTTACGATGTTTGTTCTTTATTACGTCGAGATAGTAATGAATATCAAAAACACTAGTGGTTAGTTTAGTGCTCGAAATTCATCTATATTTCACTTATTATTCAAGTTATAACGTCAAAGTTATTGTGAGAGACAATAATGAGCTACAAAAAAGAATTCTTTTCAAGTTGACTACATTGAATAATTTACGAAGTTATCTATACCAATATTTCTAAGAGATAATAGTGATATATTTGTTATTAACAGCCCTACTGACGTGTATAATACGTACAATATTTTGTAAGCATGTGTTTAGTCAGTGTGCTTTATGTGTTTGTTTCGTAAAATAAAGTGTTTATAATGCTTTATTTCATAAAATACTATCTATCTGCACCGATCCCTACATTGAACTTGTACCAAGTACCAAGTCTCATACACTTTCGTTCAGTTCATACAGTTTCGTTCGTAAAAAGGGATTCAAAGGTCGAGGCTTCACGTATTAACATAGGTATAGATTGTCCATAATCTTATTTATATATGTAGCTTTCATTTTTTTAGATAATTGTTAAGTAATTACTTTTTAAGTATGTGTGTTTAGATTTATATATATAAAACAAAAATATTTATAAACAATTTGTCAACTATTTTTAAAGTTATAGCAATCCCAAAAAAAATAAAAATTTACGTATTTTTCATATAATAATAATTCTGTTCAATTAAGGTATCATAATAAAAAAAAAGCATATTATCAAATAAAAAAAAATACTACTAATGTTTAAATATCCTTACAGTTATCGTGAATATATTTATGGCGATAAAACTTTTATTGTAATGGCAGTATACACGAGTGTACTGGAGTGTACTGTACGCCGATTAAAAAAATAGCTGTCATTCGTCTGTCAAAATAATACACCGTACCTTGGCAACACAATCCGACCATTCAGAGAGCTGTATTTAATACAGCTTGTATGTCGCATGCTGTTGTCCATTTTAGGAGGCTTATTAGTTGTTTGTTAATTTACTTGAGAGTGTAACTAAAAAGGATTTACAAACTCTTTGTAGCACTGAGTATAAAGTGTAATTGATTGCAAGAAAATTATTTTTAATTGGGGTTATTTATTTAAGTATTTGGAAAAAACGTATAATTTACTTTATAATATTTTATATGCATAACATTTTACATTTTATGAAATAGAACCAGTAAAAAATAATTAAATCTATAAATAAATGTACTTGTAACAATAGCTTTTTTACAGTGTTACTGACCAGATGAGGCCAATATTGTAAGTAGGGTTTAATGCGAAATATAACAACAAGTTTCATTATCTATAGTCAATTTAAATCAATTATCCTAGCTGTTCATTAAAAAACTAAGTTAAAACTCTTAACGAATCTAATTTATGTGCTTGATAATATACTAAAAATATTCTAAAAAAAAATTTAATTGCAAAAGAGATCATTCCATAGACAATCAAACTGAAATTGGAAGATATGTAATCTTTTCAAAGAAGACTTATGAACTCGGTCTCAGACAGCCTGATGGGTGTCTTACACTCGGTGACACAGTTAAACAGTACGGTGAGAACGTGCAAGCGAAACTCGCTCATATGTGAAAGTCATATAGCAAAATATGGCACACACAATTCACAGACGGAGCGACCACCATGTTGGCGTATGTACATCGCAATCCAATTAATGACATCGGAACATGCGCCCGCTATTTTAAATATACGCGCTCGTGTTATTTACCATACATTTTCCATTAAAAATTAAGTGAACATAACGAACGGAAAGATAAATTGTCGTACTTACGTGCGTTCAGTAATTCACCATGCCATACACGGCACAGACGGACAGCGGAACTTAACCTCTAAATGTTTTCATAACACGTGTTAAAAACGCACAATATACAGCTGTTAATTCGGTTAAATGTAGTGTAACACGATTCATAAAACGTATATCGAAATACCGGCCGGCGTGCGAACGGTCCGCGTGCGACTTGCGTGCCAGTGCGCACTCATTGGCCGAGTGAGCCAGTCGACGCTCCGTCCGACCGAACAGTGAAAACGTCATTTCAATAGCACCACGCGCGTACGCCGATACTCGAAACGGATTAATTCTTCTGCGTTGTACACTGCTATTTTTGTTAGGAGTTTCGTTATTGTTCCCTTTTTAACGCGTTAATGGATGTTGCTGTTGAAATAATGTTGAGGTCCAGTTAAAAGTTGTCGCGCCCGCCGATAGAATGCACCCACATGTCGCATTTGTATGCGTTTAGAGATAAGCTCAGAGTGACGGATTTAAATAAGTGCAGCGTGGAAGGATTATAAATAAATCAACGGAACTAAGTTTAAAATTGTAAGCTGCGTTTGCGAGTGTGATCGTTTTCGAACTCTATCTCGGTAGGGGAGCGTTCGTTTAGGTAGATTAGGTAAGATCCCGATGGGGTATGGTTGAATCGATATATTCTTTATATCGGTATATATTTTAGATTTATAGATGTAGATAATGTAGAGATAGTAGAGACTGTAGAGTCACGTACAAATGTTATAATTTTGTTAAGTTTAATAAATAAAAATGAAAGCTTACGTACCGCTTTTATTCTACATATGTTATTGTAGAATTAATTTTGTGGTATCATCATTTTTGTTATAATGATTATCTACAACATGAATATGATATGTGAATAGCGAATATAGAGACTCAAAAAATATCTCTCTTTTACAAAATTATCAAGATTTAATTTTAAATTCCCAAAACTGGGAATATTTATGAGATTTCATATTGAATTGGTTACGATTATTATTATATCATTTCTCCAGTTTTGTTACAAGGTACATAGATCTAAGGTATTTCTCGCACTTGACTCTTCCCGTTATCTATCCTTATAGACCTGGCAAGTAACTATTATTATTTCACCTTGTTTATTATTAACTATTTTATTCTTTAAATTATACCACAACTCTACAAACACACGTCTCTACTCTACCACGGCTCTATACAAAGGCACGAGAAGTAAAACGCGTATTGTAGAGTGCAGGTAACAGAAATTCTCGAACACTGTTCTACCGACGACTGATTGTATCGACAGATTTTGTCCATAATGAACGTTACGCCGGGTTCCCGCTAATGTAACAATTCTCGGAATCCGCTTGATTCTCGAGCGAGCAGTTGATAGGAATTTCATCAGGAAATAAATCATATTTCTTTCGAAGCCGAAGTGAGTGCGATCGTTTTCGCGCGTTTTGTTCATATAAACTTTATAGCGACTTTACAAAATATAGATTTTACTTTGTCTCTATGTGTTACTGAGTGTTCTAGAACATCAGCTTATTATTTCTTCTATGGTGTACTTATATATATGTTTGTGCTGTACAAGCTTTGGATATTATCCTTTAGGAAATTATTATTATTATTATATAAATACGCCAAGTTTCTTTCTGGGTAGGTAAAGAGAGGGGAATGCTAAGCATTATTAATTATGCACGATGTTTTCTATTATTTCACGCAACATCACGCCGGTAATCCTCGAAGAGGTAGGCAGAGGAGTGTAGCACACTTCCACATTTTACCAGTTATCGGATAAATATCAAAACTCAGGACCACTATTATACCTATAGAAACTTTAGTTATCTAACAATACCGGACCAGCGATTTGAACCCGGCACTTCGCGATCGGTAGTCGCGATCGCAACAACTTTACCAACGTCCGTACAACATTAAAAAATACATGTTTCGTTGTATATTTCAAATAAGGATATGGTGTGTTTATCGTTATTACGCACCGTGTTTATAATTTATAAAGGTACTTACACACTAGAGTATAATATTTGTAGATAATTCATCGCGTACAGAAATACATACCTGCACGCCAGGTCCCTTGCGGGGTAGGCAGACAGCAAAATCAGAAGTAAATTTATTTTAAAATCGTATATTAACTTGCCAATAAACAAATGATGATGGTGGTAGGGGTGGCGAAGACTGTGAAGGAGATGGCGATAATGATGATATACTGGCATTGTTAAAGGGAACGATCTTAGAATCTTCCAAGCATGAGTCATTCGTGTTATAATATGAGTGATAAAACATTTCCGAAAGATTGTCATAATGTCATAATGGCAAAATATTATTTGGCTTAAGCCTTTTACTACAACGCAATAAAAATTAATGCCAACGATCCAATTAGTAATTTTAAGCGTTAAAGTTCAATATTTAGTTGTTATAGTTTAATATAATATATAGATTATTATGTGGTTGTTTATATTTATAATCAACAATTTTTGATAAGCTTATATGGTTTAAGATGGGGAGATTTGTAGTAAATTAAGGTCAAATGTGATAATTTATGAATATAAATAGTTAAGAAGAACTTAGAAGTAATTATTTTTAGGCGACAAGACCGTCCGTTGTTTAATATTATTTTGTTTCAGTAAATTGTAACGTTCGACATTTTTAATCAAATTAATTTATGAATTAATTATAAATATATTTATAAATTTGACATATCTGTGTATATATTTAACTTATTTTCATAGAAATATGAGATTTAAAGTGCATTGTTAACAATGGCTATGAGCACGGCTCTATCGCTCGCACGATACTTAAGTCGACATGCACCCTTACTCTATGTTAGGACCGTTCAGTAGATATGAACTCAGAATGCTCTACCGAACTCGGTCAAGGGTGCCCTTATGCTTAGTTTTGTATCAACGACACTTCAAGTATGTTCTATATTTATTATCCGCGAGAATTCTCAGATTGATTCTGTGTCGGTCGTGGAGAATATCGTGAGGAAATGCACACCTTCCATGTTCGTAATTCCGTCTAAAACTTATAAAGTGTAAAAAACCGTACTTGGTTATTGACAAAGATTATTTAGACCTTTATTCTTCAGGAACTGAAAAACTAACAAAACGGATATAAAATACGAATGTTGATTGATCTGTGCTAAGGGAGACGAAGAGTGACTTACATTGTAGCTGAATAGAACTTTAAGAAAAGAGATGCTCGGGACTTGATGTTGTATAGCTTAGTTTTAGGTCAAACTTTACGGCTCCAGGTTTCTTAACCTGGTATGATAATAATTTTGAATGATTTTTGAAGACGTGTGAAGCCTCCTAACCCGCGTGGCTACAGCTTTAACCTTCAAATTGCAACAGGAGAGTCGTGTTTCATCATTGGAATAATAACAATACAATATAAACCCTTCTATCGTTCCACTGCTGGAACACGGGTGTCCTCTCAGAATGAGAGAATTAAGGCCGTATTTTACCACGCTGGCCAAGTGCGGGTTCGCAGACTTCACACACCTTAGAGAACATTTAAATAAATAAATAAAAGGATAGGAAAAAAAATTAAAAATACCTAGTACCCCAGCGTTGTTTCAGTGAAATAATCAATACATTGTAAGTAGCCAACCTAATCAGTATTCCATGGAACGCTATCAAAACAGTAGTGAGTCACGCGGCGGTATCTGTCGGGAATGTGTCTTAGCGATACTGGCCGTACAGAATAATAAGAGATTACCATGAATGCCCATTGGTAAAATAAAAATATTGTAGTAATGTATTAGCATGTTTTAAGACAACACGTTTGAAATAGATGTAATAACTGGACTGCCTCGTTGGTCGAGTTGGTCGCAAGTGCGACTGCCGATTGTGAGGTTCCGGGTTCGATTACCGGGTCGGACACTACTATATTTTTCTAATTTAGATTTCCTAGTGTTGGCTCGGAGTCTGGATGTATGGCGATAGCCTCACCACCTACTCCATAGTGGGACGTAAGAGCTGTAACGTGGGAGTGTATTACACCACTTACCTCTGCGGCTGTTCCGGGCGTCACGTTACGTACACACGTTGTGTGAATGTCCCAATTCGCGGCCCGCACGCTCGCGGCGACGGGCCGCGGCGCGCGCGAGGCCCGCAGCGGACCGGTACCGCGTTGTTTAATGGATTTATTGTAAGTTGTATTCTTTTGATACTAGCTGATACATCTGCAGTCAAACTCATTACAATCCATGGATGAACTAGTATTTATGTTTTCTTTTATATTATGGTAATGGTTTTATATTGTGTAATGTTCTTTAATCTGTATGACATGTGAAAATCACAACTCGCACTTCGCCAGTGGCCAGCGTGACCGGTTTTCCTTCTGAGAGGCAAGCCGTGCCCTCTAGTGAGACTACAATTGTCATGGTCGAGTTCACGGTTATTATTTTTGTGAAAGAATAATATTAATTTTCAATATTAGATGCAAGGGCTGTCATATTGTTTTCAGTTGAAGTTCAATTTGGCGACGTTTGTCTCCATACGAGTTTATCCATAGTAAAAACAATATATGCAGATGTTCTTAGTGTGAGGCAGTGGGTAGAGTGCAATTACATGATCTATTTACTATTAAACATATTAATAAAATACTAGCAACCGGTAAAAAAATATGTTAATACATCGATTACCGGAACACGCTGTCTATAAATATTTTATTCAATTTTAGCAACAATTTTACAGGAAACTGCTTTTTAAATAACAGGGCGAATTCAAACATTAAAACAAACAGAGCAAGTAGTGACTGTTCATAAAGATAATCTTGGAGTCCTGCTAGGTGAATGCATTACCTAATGAGTTAGATCTCATTACCTAGAAACACACAGTCGATACATATAGAACCACGTGCCAATTTATACGCCTACAAACATCTAAGAGCTAAACGCGACGCAACAGATTGCCATGCACATATGATCAGGCGTTTTAGTTGCGATTAAACAGGTCAATACGTTTTGAAGCCCGTTGTCATAACAAATTTACTATCAACTGGTGTCGTCAAGTTTTTATAAAAATATTAAGCATGGTTCTTGGTATTTTAAATAGGTGAAAAAAAGTCCAATTGATTTCTGGGGAATAATTTAATATGTAAAAAATTTAAAACATATCACATGACAGGAGCGTACAGTTACTTATACTTATAGATGGCAAATTTTTGGCAAAGAAACATTGAGAATTTATCAAATGTGCGTTAGCAGGATGAAACAATTATTTTAAATATCAATTCAAAATTGTTACTAAATGTTTCTTCAATTCTTACTAAATGTTTACACAATACACGAATTTGAGTTTGGATTTTAGAAAAAAATGGAAAGAATTTTTTATAAAACACTATCTACTTTGTAAATAAATTACACTTTGTACTTGTTCCGTGCTCAATAAGTATTTGACTTTACAAAAATTATACCTTCGTAAATGTAATAAAAATAGTCATCACTGTTTAATATGTACATATGTATATAAAATAATGATTATGCGAACATTTTGACAGTAAAAAAACCATTCAATTTACGGTTCAATTGTTAAAACCATCGAGGAAGAGAGACTCCTTAGACTCATACGAGTGGGAGTCCTCAGACTCATGCAACCATATAGTTTGTTGTCCCGAGAAACAAACGGGACTTCCATCCTGACCCCATAGAAATTAACATGTAATCGCAATTCTGAGACTACTTCAGTTTGTTGTTAAACATGTTTGTTCTTAAACATATTCAAAATTAATTGAACTCGTAACATTTCATGCCTACAATCAAAAAAGTCATATTAATTATATTGTTATTTATCAGCTTTTTGTCCTAATAAAAGCCAATTTGCCTTTATGAACTTTGAACGCGATACTGCAGGCGAAAGACGTTTAAATCTCAATGGATATATTATATTCCCACTTGTTTGTGGCCAGTTCCTTAAACAACAATTGATCACAAGTCGAGCAGCCACAATGTGATTCAATATTTAACATTGTTCACACATCACCCGCTCTGGTATCTGCATGCGATGCATACACTCAATTCGCATTTATGTCGACGATAGCTTCGGGTCGTTTCAAGCGGACACGGCTGCAGAAAAAAAATATATACAATACAAACATACAGGAACAACAGAATTCGATTGTAAGCAAACATGTACCTCCATACCTGCTGTAATATGAGGTCTTATTAACTATTTAATTATTTCGAGAATATTCCTTCAGACTTCGATATCACTTTAGATGAATTATATGACGATGATTGGCTGTTAAGAAAAAAAGCTAAGCGTACTCTCTGTCGGTCTTCGCGCGGGACAGCATCTCCGCCTCCTCGACGGTGTCCGGCAGCGGCGCGGCGATGGTCTCGGGCAGCGGCAGCACCAGCGCGCTGGCCGCAAACGCCAGCCCGGCGAAGAAGATCGCCGGCAGCTTGTCGTGGTACAGCGCCTGCGGAGGGAAACGTTATTTCGTATAACCTGATCATTATTACCAATTATCAATTATAAAGTGCATATTATTAGAATTACAAATTATCAATTATAATTTATAATGTGCATATTATTAGAATAACCAGTTATCAATTATAATTTATAATATGCATATTATTAGAATTACCAATTATTAATTATAATGTGCATATTATCAGAATTACCAATTATCAATTATAATTTATAATGTGCATATTATTAGAATAACCAGTTATCAATTATAATTTATAATGTGCATATTAGAATAACCAGTTATCACTTATAATTTATAATGTGCATATTATTAGAATAACCTGTTATCAATTATAATTTATAATATGCATATTATTAGAATTACCAATTATTAATTATAATGTGCATATTATTAGAATTATGTAACGCATTATGACATGTTCGCAATAAAACGTTGAAAACGGGTAACGATAGTCAATTATCATTAAATAAATAATGTAGCTTCGGAAAAGAAAATTTATAGGTAATAAATTATAAATTCGCCCGAGATATAACAAGTACAACTTGTTAATCATACAATTATATGATATTGTCATTAGCTACATAGCAGCCGTACAAAACTGTTGCCTTCGTATATACTCCGAATATTATTACTATAGGAAAGCTTCTATCTTGTCTTATTCCAATCCCTAGTCCTTCAGGGACTGAAGGCACATCCTTAGATTAATGACTTGATATGTTACTTTGAACCTAATCATGCCCAACGGGACGGCCTGTTTCCAAGTTTCCCACGGTGACGGACACGTGAACCTACTCGTATATATTGGCCTCAATCAGTACGCACCAGCAGCGGCGTCAAGGGCGCCAGCGTGGAGCCGACGCGGCCCAGCGACGAGCACACGGCCAGCAGCGACTGGCGCGCGCCCGTGGGGAACACCTCCGACACGTAGATGTACACGGAGCTGTAGGCCACCGTGATCGAGAACTTGCCGGACAGGTACAGGATCAGCGACCACCATTTTTGATCTGGGAACGTACAATATCGTATTTCCATGTGGAAAATATCCATCTGGAACACACATTTATCTGATCGATACGGAACTCTTGTGAAATGGACGGAGGATATCGCACAAACAATCGGTATGTAATTGTCGATCGTTCATATGCCTGAAAATATTTTGGATGGGTTCAAATTTACATCGTCATAACTGTCCAATAAAACCGATTAGCAATTGCACGTTTTCGCTCGCATTCTCTAGCATACTGGTATATTACAGGTGGGTAATTAAACATTAATTGTATTAATGTAATTGCACAATAATGTAATTATACAATGTATAACAAACATACGAGTTTGTCGGAGTTGTTCGAGGCAATCGGCGGAACTCTAAAAGTAGCATCATTTTCAAACCGGTCACGGCATAAGCTGAATCCGACCATTTTGAGGATAATCTTTGCAGTACAAGCTCCGTGTTATTTCTCTCGATGTTTTTATTTTTGTAATTATTTATATTGATCAAATGTTTCGTTTCATTTCGTGATGTATGCTGTACTTGGTATTCAAATAAATGTGTTTGCTTTCATCCTAATTACATTTCAAAAACATCACAAAGAAATGAAGATATTTATCAGTTACAAATGCGTAAAGTGGAGTCCGTTATAATAATAATATCTTGGGCCACCACACACGACCATCTGATCCCTAAGCGTCAAAAGAGCTCGTGGTATGGTAACCAGACTACTGATAAACTACATATATACATATAAATATACTCTTAAATAGATTTTTTTTGACTACATATATATGTTGTAAAAAACTGACTACGTAACTTCACGCCTGTAATCCCCGAAGGGGTAGGCAGAGGAATGCAAAACATTCCCACGATTCACCGGTTACGTT
>DWEI01003238.1:0-13089 GCA_018245875.1 Mysoria ambigua | reverse complement strand
AGACGCCATCCGAGCACACTTTGAATGGCGTCTACACTTGGGCCTTTGCACGCGAGCTATGGATCCCCCGATCCATAAGCTATATCTTCAACCAAGATTAACCATAACCAACAGAATCGCTTTTTATAATACAGTTTGTTTAGTCGGCTACACTTAATCAAATGTTCTGCCTTCTAAGCGGCAGTTCTATTGAAGTTAGTGTGAAATTTAATAATCTTATCTTTTAGTATTAGTACATAAAAACAGATAACTGGCTTGGAACAATACAGCCTATTCCAGAAAGGGCGTAGCCTACCACAAACTAGTCCAGAGGAGCTTCGTGAAGTGTAAGTCAGGTGCAGAAATACACTATCACGAACTAAGGATAGCTATAAACGTGAGGTTTTCCGACTTCAAGCACGAGACCTTGAATCTCACACGCTCAAATTTGTTAGCGTCAAATCTATTATCTCTTAAAGTCTCATTGAAAGTCATTTTCTCTAATGATATGTTTTGAAGCCAAAAATACCTACATTACCTCTCTTCTCTTTACTCGGCGAACATAAAACGCTACCCTTGAACCAACTGCATTTTATGCGTATACAGTTATTAAAGGTCGCATTGGAATGACAAGAAAATAAGGTTGTAATTAAATTCGCCACCGTGCCATTATTATTTTCAAAATAATTATCTCGAAAGGCGTAGTTTCGACGTCGAGTGTTCTACGTGTTGATAAATTGAAGGAACAATTAATGTTCTGGTGCGCGTGTGTGTGGGTACAGTCAAGTTCACAGCTCACACTCATGTTTGTGTCTGTGTGTGTCTGTGTCACTGTATTTATAGTTTGCGGGTGTGAACAAGTTCTGCGCTCACTAAACGAGAGTGCACTGTTTATTACTAAGATGTGTTTTAATTGTTTTAGTTCAATTTACACATAAATTAGTTTCAGCACCAGCAGCAGCAGCAACTTTGTTCGATGGCGACGCTAGCCGGATCGCGATCGTATCGATTAAGCTTCATAAAACATCTTGTACTTGCATAAACTGAGCCAGTTTCTTGACACTTTTTATATATCGTCTAGTGTCTCGCTCGCAACTGCAAAGTCGTCCTTAATGCCGTGGAATTAAAACGGTTACAACCGTACGATTAAAAATGTGATCCAACACAAACGGTGTTGTATAAAACGTGTCGCAACACGTTTCTCTCGCCTTTCGAAAGTTTTTATATCACATTAGAGCTATTATATCGAGCTTATTAACCACTACGAGGACAACCGGAAGTAATTGCTCAATGTTCTTTCTAAATGTAGAGACGTATACAAAACTTTCAAGCGATCACCTGTTCGGTGTTGCTATGGATACGGATTAATAACTCTGGAAAGTTCGAGAAACGATGTTTGGAGAGTTAAAACAATACCTTCATAGGATCATACATGCTCACATAGATAGCTATATGACAGAGCAATATAAAAAGAAAGCTCTGGAAAGTTCGAGAAACGATGTTGGTACACATAAACCAATACAAAATTGAATAAATGAATCAAAAAAAATAACTCGGAACAATGCGATCGAATAATTGGTTAAAGCGCGCATCACACTTGAGCGCGCGAACGTACCATCGTGTGTTGCAACGGATGAGGCCTAATTAGCTTGCAATTACCTCTAATGCAGCGGCACTTAATGAAGCGCACACCTCATTTATATATCGCGCTCGCGCACCAACTATTGTTGTTGCCGAGCAAGGTTTTTCACCTCGACTGTACAACCCCCGTCACAATGCGCGCAGCCCTCGTCACGAGCGCCGGGGGTACGCCGCTCGCACGACGTCGACTTGTATCGCGGGTGGATGTTGTACGGGAATTTTATATTGTTTCGATATTTCAATGACGTTTATATTATTTGAATTGTTGTGTAACATTTTAAGGTAATTTTCACTTGTTCATACAATATACAGATATGTATGAATGAATGTAATCTACAGGAATGTGAAGATCTATCGAACTATTAAGTACATCGAGACAATACTACAATACAAATTTGAGTAGTCCAAAAAAAATTACACCTTTAGAATATATACGAGTGTTAATACTTGTGTTAATACTTTCAAGTAGTTCATCAAACACATCGTGTTTTGTAAAATATAAACTTTAATAACTCTGACAAAATCTTATCCATAATTACAATAAACAATTTTGTTGACATTTTGTATTCAACTTTTTCTCGTACATAGCGTTAGGATACCCGTATACCATCTTTCTACAGCTGATAATCAATTTCCCCAAGGCTGGCGGCGTCCAACGGCGAGATCACGATCACGACGTCGCACGCGCAGGCGGGCCCGGCCAGCAGCGCGGGCAGCGTGGGCTCCGGCGCCACCACGTCGCCCCACGCGCCCGTCAAGATGTCCCCCGGCTCCGCCAAGTCGCCGTCGCAGGACGACAGCGACCTGCTCGCCGATTCGCCAAGTGAGTGGTCATGCCAAGTCTCTTACAGGGCAGCGTGAACATCTGCGATTTAACACCACTAGGATTTAACTTCAACTTTAGGATTTAACGAAGCCAGCAGCTTTGTCAGTCACGTCAGGCTTAAGAACCCGTGATATCAAATCACATCCCAGGTACTACTAGTTTCTGATTCTCATGCCCGGCGCACGTCCGCGCGGCCACTTGATACTTTCCTAACTCGATTGTACTTAGCGCGAGTTCCGCAGCGGCGGTCCATTAGCCGACGCGAGGTCCGACCGTGTCCGGTGTTTCAGTTGATGCTATAAGGACTTAATGAACTCAGACGCAACGCTTCATAGTCGTCGGTGCGACGATAATGAAGCACATTTAATATACTATAAAAACCGTATGTGCCCTGTATAAAAATATTTCGAGAAAATAAACGAAAACATACCGAATAATAGGACAGTAATTTGTGAAACGTGGGAGATTACTATACTCCTCTGCACACCAGTATAGAGATACAGGCGTAATGTAAACTTTTGGTTACATATATTTTTACTACTACATTAACATTATTGCAACAAACCACAGAATACTTTTACTATGTTTTTTAATCAACGAGATAATTATGTCTCACGCTAAGTAACAGTAATTAACTCTATTTAATTTAATTTAACAGTTATGAACTCTATTTTCGACTTATTAAATTCGATTGCACTAAGCCCAGCGAGCGCGGACGAGACCACTCCATTAGCGAGGGCGAAGCCCGACGTATGTTGTGTTACTTCAGCTAATGCTATAAAGAGTTGGCGAAGTCACACACGGTTTTCGGAAGTTGGTTGTGCCTTCCAACATTGTAACATTGATTGAAGCAAATTAAACTGGCTTTGGACTTTCATGGGACAAACGGCAGCACATAAAATGTTTTTTTTTATATATATATTCGCTGATTTGATTGAATGAAGACAATACAAAGAAGCCAATTTTACGGGGGACCTGTTAAAAATTAAACAATGTTTTTGTATCGACATCTTTTAAATTAATGAAGTTAAAATAATGGAAAGGGAATAATATTGAACAGAACAATCGTTATTATTGTTGAATTTACATGTAAAAACTCGTCACAGCTGGCAGTGATCGACTGTTGCTGAAAAAATTCCCGCCAAAATCTCATAATGACGTTTTATAACACCAGACAGTCATTTTTGACGATAGTAATATGAGTTTTAGACACATTGAAATAGAGACTATTTAGGATTACACTATACATTTGACTTACAATTGAAGAATTTTGAATTTGGAATTCATGCAAAGCCGCGATATTTTGACCTAAACATAACTGGTAAAACGTGGGAGTGTATAACACTCCCCTATTTACCTCTTCAGGGATCGCAGGCGATATGTTACGTGAGTTATTTATGTATGTATAGGTGCCATTTATTTTTAATGTTACATTTGTGAATTATGTGCTATGTATCATACGTCTTTTTAATGCATATATATGTAATATCGTCTTTTTAATGCACATATTTATGAAGACTACTTTTAGACCGTCACTAGGTGGAATACATTTTATTTAACAGTAAATTTACTGCCTCGTTGGTCGTGGTGGCTACAGGTGCGACTGTCGATCTTGCATTCACTACAAAATTTTCTAGTAGTAGTTCGGAGTCTGGATATGCGCTCGAAGCAATAGGCTTATTCCATAGTGGCACGTAAACGTAACTCATCGTACTCATCGTAAACGTAACAAATCGTCGGGATGTTCTGCATTTCTCTGCCTACCCCTTCGGGGATTAGAAGCGGGAAGTTACATATTTACTGAGTCAATTTGAGTCTTTTAAAATGTAAGAGAAATAGATTCAAGAACTTTTGCAAAACATTTTTAACATGTAAACTCTGTTTTAGAAATACATTTTCCGCTAACTTTTTTATTGCATTTAGCACAAAGGCTCTTGCGTCTATTTCTCTTGCATCTTAAAGGAGTCAAATTGACTCAGAAAATATGTTGTGAAATTTTTGTTGTGAAAGGGATGAAAAAGTCATCATCGGCCTGCGTAAATCCAAAGCTGAACAATGGCCTGGATTGAGAAGATTTCGAGGCATATATTTTAACACGAATAGAATGTTAAACGTAACATTCAACATTGTATCTAGTTTATAAATGTAACTTCGTAACACAATAAATTAACTGAAAACGATGTAAGACAACATTTCAATAATAATTGTCTCAGACACATTAACATTAACTTGTTCTCTGTATACAATTTAATGTGATTCTTGTATTTGAATACGCTTGTACATCTGTTTATCCCATATTCTATTAAAGTACTAAAATACATCTAAAATATACAGAGGCTGGAACCTTTTGTTGTACAAATTTACTCTTCTGACGGACTTACCGGACTGACACGACTGACTTTACTCACTTGACTGACCTAACAGAACTGACCAATACAATAAGGTTAATCAATCCCTAGTTACAGTAAAAGCAAGCGGCAGAATGTCATACGTTCCCAAGTTCAACCAGCTACGTGTGCGACCGAGTATGGCAATAGGTGGTGAGCCTATTGTCATACATCGGATGCATGTTCAAACTCCGAGCCACTACTAAAAGCCATTGCGTAGACAAGTCGAATAGTGCCCCACCCGCGCTTGAACCCAAAACGTCCCGATCAGCAGTCGCACTTACAACCAATATGAGCAACGAGGCAGTTGATCCTAAAAACTAAACAGAAAAAAGTGATATATACCAGAATGACAATACATGTAAATATGTCATGTAAGTGGGCGAGCAAAGCCACGGCTATAATTAAACGTATTTATTCCTAAGTGCAGTTGTGCGTATGAACGACCGAGCAAAGATTATAGACTTGACCTATAACGATTTCCAGTAAATTGACTATCGGAGATCGGTTGTCCTCATTTCATTTATATTGTGTCGTCTTATACACTGATGTGGAGCATTGACTTGTCACGGAACTTCAACGGGACGCGTAGTTTCGCGAGAAGTTGTGCTAGAAATGATTCTAGGCTATTATTTGCTAATGCATCATCAATATCAACCCTTTTCAGCATTTGGTTATCGTTGGTAAATTACCAGTCGAACATCATTTCGTTACTTCGTAAATATATATATGAATTATGTTACACATAAAACACCGGCACCTAAGAATTTGAAGTAACACAAACAATTGATCAAGGAACAGTGAAAAAAAACCATACGACTATCCAGTCACATTTTACATCGCAAATCGACCCGATCGCAACTAAAATGTTCAGCCGTTGGAAAAAAGCGTCGGTAACTTTACACTCTGGAAAAATTTGTCTGTTTTTAGTCAATTTGCGCGATAACTTTTACCATTTTCATTACCCACCGCTGTTATCGGACAGAAATGGCGGG
Organism: Mysoria ambigua; assembly: GCA_018245875.1. Lineage (NCBI taxonomy): Eukaryota > Metazoa > Arthropoda > Insecta > Lepidoptera > Hesperiidae > Mysoria > Mysoria ambigua. The sequence goes on along the minus strand of DWEI01003238.1, from coordinate 7,261 downwards.
CGCATATTTTATCATTTCAAAACGTCACCAAATATGCTGTGTAATGAGACTTTTTATCAAATGCATTTGGACCAATGACACGCCTACATTTCATAAAATAAATGGTCGCCTTTCATCCAGCACACATTGAAACACTACTATTGGGAATTTGGATAAAAAAAAAACAATAATACTTCAAACCGGAAACCGAACCTAGAACCTTATGATTAGTAGTACCGATTGCGTCCGTTCCACCAAAAAGCCATAAACATGGCTAAAGTATTGCAAGCGAAAGCTGCAGATACATGAAGCCATATTCTAAGGACGCAAGCACACACGACACTAATAACCTTAAGCCTGGTGCACACTTGCAATGGTTTCGATGAGTTAACTTCATACATAAACCGTTTATACAAGTAGTGCGTGTTAGTTAGTGATTTGTGTTAAACATATTTAAGTGTAGTACCAAAGTATTCTCTTATTGCTGTATCTTGCTGTCATCTAAACATCCATCGAGCTAGCTTGGACTCATAAACATTTTAATCGATATAGTAATGTCTCCTTGTCCATACTTCTTCAGTCCTGGTTAAGGTTGATTGCAAGTATAACGAGTGATAGAAGCCACTTTTTTAATTTCATATAGGTTGGTTTTAGTCATACATAGCAGAATAAATAAAATAAGCATGTTTAGTTATAAATAATATGAGACGTTTTTAATATGCTTATGTATATGTCTACTAGATGTATGATTCTATGGTTCGAATGTGTAGGAAATTATTTTTACGCGAATATTTTGACGAGTGCAAACTAAACAAAATTTAAAAAATATATATTTTCAACCGGTGTTCGAATTTTGTTTCATTATAGAACGGCAGGCGATGAGACGAAGTCGCTAATTAGTGACCTATTAGCCTGGGTGTCTGTGCGGCGCGGGCTTTATTTTGGTTAGCTGACCTTAAAGTCTGTTCACTGCGATCGAGCTCACTAGCTCGTGTTCCTACCACCAACAGCCCGAAAATATAATGAAAAACGTATTTTATATGTTAATACTGGTTACCTCTACACATGACAAAGTTATTGCAATGTATCAATAAAATGTATTATTTATAAAGGAAGTTAAGAGATGAATATAACGCATTTTTACAGTAATAGGAAATGTATGGGTTATGATGTTACTTTGCCATCTTTGTTTGATCGTATAATGTGCATTAAGCTATTTGCGAAAAACTCGATCACGTTCGAATTTTAAAATGTTCAAACGATTTTTGTAATGCAAAAGTTTTGCTAAGTGACAACGATTTAATTATAAAGAGCTCCCGGAATCGAATGTCGATGCGATTGAATTTTTCCTAATTATAATTTCTAGTTAACGTTCGTACTGACGACTGCTTCTGTGGATCGTGTGGCCGATGCATGCCGATACATCTACCACTTATTCCACAGCGGAACGCAGGCTACCTCTCCGCAGTTTGCCGGTGACACGGTACGTTATAATAAATTCAACGTTCGGCCCACCACGCCCGCGACAGTGATTGCTTTTACACACAACACGCCACACTTCATCGTCACATGTTAATGTATTCCCCTGGCATCATCTCGATCGCTTCACGGCGTATTGCACACGACACCTCCGTTATCGGCACTTGTAACGCCGCTGCTTATGTTTTTATTGATGAGCGAATTTGTGTAGACGAAAATTTTCTAACACGTTGTGTGTCGTATACAACAGACTCTATTGTATGCAATTGAAACTAGCTCTCCGCTAACTACCTCGTGCTTATTTAAAACGTTGACGTATAAAATCAAAGTCGAAGTCAAGAGTCATTTGTTTATATAGGATTTGCAATCACACGTAAACGTTATTGTAGGTAAGTTTAAGTTAGTTCACACCGCGGCCGGAATAGAGGAGAACCAACAAGAAACTCTATGGGGTTGTCCTTTTTTGTGATTGGGTGTAAGTACAATAATATGTTATATTGGGATACGTTTAGGAATCTAAATGGCCTATTCGAATGGCGCGAACGGTGTGAATAACAAGTTTCGAGACTTACCTGCCTTGACGAAATGGATCAGGTGCTCGCTGAAAGAACAGTCGAGCGGTTCGTCTCGAGACCCATAAATGACCCATACATAAATGACGTATCTTACATATACTGTGTCTACCCAATAATAGATCTGGCGTAATTATAAGACAATAACATAACATCGCGCCTGTGTTGCCTCGAATGGTGACGTAAGTGTCGTGCACGTTTACGACTCACCAATTACATATATGTTCTCAAGGAATAAATGGCCCACGAGCCTATCGTCATACACCGAGCCTGAATCCAAACTCCGTGGTGACACTCTGAATTTCAAATTAAAAAAACCCTATAATACTCGACCGTTAAGCAGTACCCTATAATACTTAATACCATAGGTAAAATACTTAAGTAGCACCGTACAACAGTGGCTAGGCGCGAGGTGAGAACGACGTGTATAATCTGCCGATTGTTCTCGTAATGAGTGCATCGGTTTCGGCTATTTTCGCGCGTAAACCGCCCGCCCGGCGGTGTGATTGGCCACCAGCGGGATCTCGGATCGGATGCGACGTTACGTTAATCGACATGCCATTTTTATTGAGCACGGTGTTCAATGCGTGACATTACCGCGAGTAATAGAATGTCCATGTTATATTTATTGTTGTGTCGCTAATTTTCATTATTTTCGTGTTCCACGTCGTTATATTAAAGCGAATGAAAACAGGAAACTTAGCTAAATATACGATAAATTCAGTTAAGGTCGACACAAAAATGGGCACTGTAGATATAATTTTTAACAGCGCGATATACATGTAAGCGAGATTCTTTATATAAATATATTATTACTATATCATCACGACAGGTTTGTTACGAGGTAACGGGAAAACACCGCACACCAAATATATCTACATATGTCTCTTCTTCGACCCCGTATAACAATACTATAACAACGCAGTAACAACAGTATCGCGGTAGAATTCATTTATTGCCGTTTATTCCCCCCCCCTCACCCCCGCTCGCTCGTTACTCTCGTTCGCGGTAAAACAAATCACTTAGCCTTAAAACCGTCCTTGTTAATCTAATTTTGTAGTTCACTATACAATTTAAAACAATAGCCCTCGAAGCACTGAGGCCCTTTTACACTCTAAGACTTCCTAATTGCAATACAAATGTAAAATATCATTGTCATTGTAATAATGATGATGATGATGATAATGATAATTATGATCATAATGGTGATGGTGATGTGGTTTATTACTATTTAAACATCTTGCAAAATCACACCGCATGACTGCTTCGTACTATTTAGAAATTATAGTCGTGTCTATGACCTTAACACTCTCATTCTGAGAGGAGACCCATGTTCCAACAGTGGGACGATGAAGGGTTGATATCGATCGATAGATCGATCGATCGAGTCCTATCTGCCCACTGACATCCGCTGTTTGACATACGCATGTGTACTGGTGGCCATGGACTCACCTTTTATGCCCTATCAGTGCACACAACACAAGCTGTCCGTAGTGGGCGTGGGCCGCCGTCCTCTGCGTGCGGCGCAAACGGCGAGCACGTTGTTATTTTGTTGTGCGACAGATGTTGTTTGTTGGAGCCGAAGTCGTGTCGTGGCCGCGCCGCGCGCCGCGCGCCGCGAGGCCGCGCCGCGCGGGGCCCAATTCTATTGATTACTACTTAATTCGTTGTTAGTGGATACAATTACCGAATTACTCGGTTCCTCTGTTTGCTGGCTACGCTAATTTGTCTATATTAAATCGATATGCCGCGCTCACTTCGAGGGCGCGCGGGTATCGTACGTTTGCTTGCGGTGAATAATTTATAAATAGATTGATTGTGTTTTATATCGGAATCGATGTTCGTATTCGTATTCTTGGGCTACGAGTGATACGAACGATGTATCGGTATTGTCAGTCGACGCGACAAACGGATAATTATACAATTTGTGTAATTTAATCGGTGAAGAGAGATCTTTGTATATGATCGTCGGAGTATTGTAAGGACGGTGAAGTGCGAAATTTGGTAGAGTCAACGTTTAAATAGAGAGTAAAGTAAGCTAAAATTAAAAAAAAAACATTGCTTGGTTGTCTTTTTTGTCAATTTTAGATACGGAATAGTTTGTAATTAAACATTAACATAGAGTAGAAATTTATAGAGGTGTACGTATTCCTTAATATAAATACCGCAATAATGTACAAACGGAAAATCCTTACAATGAATTACGGTCGAATTTCTACCAGTTCTATATCACTATTTTTTTATTAATTAAGTCCAATATTTCATACATATATATTTGTCTGTGCACTGAAAAATATTTAATGGTATTTTACTATTAAAATCTACCCGACTGCAAATATAATTAAATAATTCAAAAAACAAATGTAATATTATTGTAATCCTTAATTAATTATAGTGACTTACTTTATATGAATATGAAAACCAAACTAGATAGACAGGGAATCGATGTTATTACGAATCAATGAACACGCCGAGTGTAAGCTGGGTGTGATATACTGGAACACACGTGGCCGCACATTAGCGTGTAAATTACATAGAAAATAATGTCAAGAAACGCCACTGAACAAAGGAGCCGAACATTGAAAGCCGCCACGACCGCGTGCGCCTTCGCCGAACTAAATTAATTAATTAACTAATTAAAATCCATTACAAATAATTAAAGTTGCCGATAAAATTGAACGCAATCGATAAGGAAGACACAGAGCTGGGCCGACGAGTGGGTCGAGGGACGGTCGCACAGCGCGCAGGAGGCTAGCGCTGAGAGAAGCTAGATTATTTTATGGTGGAGAGAATGAAACTACTATCAGAGAGGCGCAGGTCCAGCAGTGGCCGATAATAGGGCGATGATGAGGAGGGGAGAACTAATCAGCTGATCTTTGATATAACGCAAGGAACATAAATGCTTTAAAATAACGAATGACAATTTTAATTTAAGGCCTTAACTATTTTGCCGTGCTTATAACGTAAGTAAAAGTCTCATAACAACTAAAATGTACAATGACCTCGTGCAAACGAAAATACCAACCTAAAATCAAAAACAAATCTCTTCATTCTCACTTTCGAACGTAATCTATGCCACGAAAAGAATAGGCATTAAAGTGAAGGAATTTTTATTTATTTATTTATTTTATTACAATTTTAACATACATAAAGCATAATAATAGTAATAGTCGCAAACACGAGGTATATGGACAAAGATTGTAACATGTTTTTTATGTAAAACATTAATGGACTCTCATAAATATTTCATCGTTCGTTCCCAATCGCCGGCGGTGGGCGCGTAGGCACCGAGCACGTCCGAAGAGTCACTTGGCAACTGGCATTTGGATAAGTACTCCGATGCTCAGGAACAAACATCAAATTATATACTCACTCCTTTTATTCTCGTACGTTAAGCGCGCCCTTGACAAGTGTCGGGCCGTCTTAATTAACTCAATATAGATTTTGCACCAGTCAAACCGTTACGAGATGATTAGCACGCGGAATTGTTTATTTATTTCAAAGTGCTTACGTGGGTAATAATACTGTGTTACATATTAAAATGTGTTAAAAATGTATTTTATTGTGTACACGCTAATATTGATTTACTTTTTCCTGTTATTTTCAACGTTTATGGTGGACAAGTGAGGAATACAATCAAAACACAAAAGTTAAGTGCTTCTAAATTTGAAGTTAAAATACCTGTCGGATTTCTAATTACCGAACACTGTTAACTTATTTTTGCTGTAAACTACAGTGTTCATGTCACTGGTAACTTAATTTAAAGCCACGAATAAGTAAATGACTGTACAGAAATGTTAAAAGAAACGCGTTAAAAAATTCTATTGAAGTTCATTTATTTCAATGGAATTGAAATAGCTAATAGAAACAGCACTGGCCATTACCAACATTCATTACAATCGTATTATGAGGTCTTCCACGAAACGAACGCGATTCGTTCTTTCCATATTCGGTTACATTTCATGAATTCCCTTATCAGGGCAACTTTGAAATGGCTTCCTCTTTCAAAATGATCCGCTAATATCAGATTTGCGTTTGTTACAACGCTCTAACGCCGTCCTCACATGCCATCAACATGTATATTTATAATAAAAATTCAAAATTCTCATCGACCGAAATCCAGAACCGTTTCATTTCAAATTCAAATAACGAACATTCTAATTAAAATTTAAATTATTACACGCAGAATATTACAAATAACGTTTGCGTGTAATGAAATGTTACGAATAGAATTCTGTTTTGCGTTGCATCGACGTAACGAATAGTTGGGGTGACTCATCGATTTCAAGTCACGCAATTTATAATCTGTGAAAAGAGTGTATTTTTAGAATAAGCGCGCCAAGCCGCCGTTTCGTGCGTTACTAGAGTGCTATAGTCAGATGTTGAAAGGAAGTTGATATCGATTATAATTAACTCGCATCCTAATGTTTTGAGTACTTGTCAGTGAGTTTTCATGGAAAACAAGCGTTCTTTGGCTAAAGTTTTACGTTTTAAGTGAATCGACGAGGACTTTTAATTAGCGTGCCCGTAATTTGAAACTCATTTTATAAAAGAATCACCAATACTAAGTGTAACGTTTGGCACTTTTTACGGTTGCGATCTGTATTAAAGTAGGCAAAAGTCAAGTAATTAATAAACATATTTATATGTGGTACATGCATCAGTAATTGTACTTTACAACTACAACTAATAATTAGGTGGATTGATTGAATGAAATATTAAATAATTGGTTAGTTAATTAACGCAATTGGATAATCGACTATTTAATGCCTCGTTGGTCGTGTTCGTTGTAGGCGCGACTGCCGGTAGGGAGAACCTTTCCTGGAATCAAATCCCGGATTGGGCACTACCCAATTTTTCTTATTTAAAATTTCTAGTTATGGCCCGGAGACTAGAAATGTGCCCAGTTTATGGCAATAGGTACACCACACACACACCACCTATTCCTGAGTGGGACTTAAACGTAAATGGTGAAACGTGGGAGTATACTACACTCCTCTATCTACCTCTTCGGGGATTACAGGCGTGATGTTACGTTAATTATTTCCTATTTTTGAATATGAGTATAGTAATAATGTTGTTTATTACAGCGGAATTTAAGAATTCAATTAAATATATAAGTAACTATTAAAAATAAAAACGATTTATTGGTCATTTCTATAAAAATATATCTTTCTCATAAAAAAGCATTTTCATTACAATAATGGCGAAATTCAGTAATAAACAGTAAT